>LDKF01000369.1:28989-42364 GCA_001026735.1 Rotylenchulus reniformis | reverse complement strand
GGGGGGGGGGAGAAGGGGGTCGGATGTCCGAGGGCCAAGGGCGCGATTGAATGTCAGTCATCCATCGGCGGCGGCGGAGTGCGAAATTCCACACTTTCACATTACAATCTTTGTCTTTGGCGGGATCAGAGGAAAGGGAATCCCTTCCCGCGCCACAACAACCTCATATTACCGCAATGCAACACAATCCAATGGGAAGGGAAAGGGAGAAGAACGGATCGGATGGATGTGAAGGGACGGGATGGGTGGGGGATCAAATTATGCCTTCTCCGCTGATGGAATACCCCCACTTGCTCTTGCGACACTTGATAGGGGAAGGAGGAGGGAAGGACCCGCTGCTCTGGGTGGCTCTCTGGGATTTATCAGTTTTTCTGGTCAAAAAAACAAAGCTCCCCACCCAAAAACCATTTCTGGCAATCAGCTGTGAAATCCCCAAAAAACTCCAAATAATCCCCATTTGCTGATGATTTTGTCAATTTTGGTCCAAAAGTGTGGCTGGCTGGCAACTGGGAATGGGGCGAAGGCGGAATACACGCCCCCCCCCCTCCGCCCTCCCCCCACTCCCGATTATCCCGTCACCGTGTGGAACAACCAATGAGCAGTGACTAGGGGCGGGGACTCCTCCCATGCGTCTCTTCGATCTCTCACACCAATTTCTCCCCACATTTCCCATTTTCACTTTTTCCTTTCTTTCGCCCATTTTTCATTCATTTCTTGGCTTATTTTCCAAATTTTAAATTCGAATTCAATCCACAAAACAAAGGATCACCGAATAATTCGGGGTCAGCCCCGACTTTTCTCCTCGTCCCACGACTTACGGTGGTGCTAAGCAGGCAAGCACCCACTCCCCAGTCAAAGACTGACTTGGGACGCCCCCACCTCCCCTTCTCCTCCTAAGTGGCTTGTTAACGCAAACAAAACACCAAATGTCATCATCTTCGCTTTCGGGAGCTGTATTTGCGTTCTTTGGGTCTTGAAATGAGAGTAACGGTGGGGAACTGGGGAAGGACCATAGGGATGAGGCCAAAGGTTAGAGAAACTGCTTGCTTATCAAAAATTTTATAAAATTAGAAAATTACAAAAACACATTTCCAACCCATCAGATCAGATATAAATTGAAATAAAAATATTTGTTAGATTTAGGGTCAATTATAAGGGGGATTTCAGAGCGAAGGATAGAAAAAGGTCTATTCATAGCGGAAAGTAAGCTTAAGGTCGCCCATTTTCTCCATAAACAGTGCATCCAGGAAGGCACTCTGCGCAATGGTGAAGTAGTTCTTCCAGTCACCGACCACTCCCTTTCGCATGAAACTGCACACTTTCTTGTCAAAGCCCCATGAAATGTCCCGATTCGCCATTTTGTTATTCTGGAAAAAAATCTCTGATCAAATCGTTTTTCGAAAAATGATAAATCGTATTAAACAAAATTTTAGAAATGAATTCAAACTTGTGAATACCCATCTTCCCCAATCTCCAAACCTCAAAAATACTCTCCAAGCCTCACCTTCATCGTTTCAAAACTACAGTGGTGGAACACTTTTTGGAGTTGTTCTTCACTTAGCGTCGACCCAATGAAACGCAGAATGGCACGAACTTGTTGGTCCATGTCGCTTTTCATGTCCTCGAAGGTCACAAAGTGGACACGATGGGATTGATGTTGGGCAAAGTGCCAGAAAGAAGTTACATGCTCAAACCACGATCCGCAATATACTGGGAAAATTTGAATATGAGATGGTTTTAATCATAAATATAATAATAAATACGAAAACATTCTTTTAAATCTAAAAAAATTAAAAGAAAGTATTCCTACCTTGGATATCAAAAGTTAAAAATTAAAGTTTCTATTCTGCACTAGATAGAAGATACTCACGGCTTCCGGTAATGTAGAGTGCGAAGAAATCGTTCCAGCTCAGCTTTTTCTGCACCCCCAGAAATCGCGCCATGCGGTGATGGTGGAAAAAGCTCACTGCGTTGTCCTTGGGGTTCCGAGCCACGTAGATCACTTTGCATTTGCCGTGAATGATGGACTTGGGCAAAAGCTCCAGCGGAAGATGGGTGAAGAAGGCGCGTTTCTTTGTCTTCGGCAGCGTCAGTCGTGTATCCCCCAGCATGCGACCCCACTTCAGAATCGAACGGATCCACCATACTTCCTGGTCGAGCTCAAGCCACGGAACACGAACTTCCTGGCGAAATTTGTTCAGAATGTCGGTGTCACCCTCATAGATAATTGAGGAAATCAGCTCGGACATCCATGTGGTTCCTATGGAGAAAGAATTCGATAGTTTTGTTAAATTTAAAAAAACAGGTGAGTAAAACGATATATTTTACCTGACTTAGGATAAGTGGCGATCACAATGTCATCTTCGCCAAACTCCATCTTTTGAATTTCAACGATCCGTTTGGGCGACATGATAATTCCTGGCCATACGTAATCCGCAATTATGTGAGCATAGGGTAATCTGAAGAAATATTCATCTTGTAGCTCCTCCAATTTATTTAGGCTGTCAAGACTCATAGCGGATTAATATAGAGTTCTGAAAAAAATTTTTATAATTAATTAAATCTAAATAAATGTATTTAGTATTTTATCGGGTTTCTTGGAATATAGCGGCTTTTATTTTATGCGTGGACCTGTCAATAATGTTCTCTATTGGGTTGGGTACCAATAAAGAACATCTAGGGGTATAAAATCAGCGCAAAAACCTGTAGAAATCAGATTTTATTTTCGGCGCTACGATTTTATGACGCGAAAACATGCTGTGTTAAATGATTGTTGCTTGCTTCTTTTTCCTCTATTTGTCCACTTTTTCTGTGCTATTTTGCAAGAAGGAATTCGCTTCAAAAGATCATAGAAAAGTCCATTTCTATCGAGAGACTATTTTAATTCTACCCATCTAGTGGTGGGAGAAGATGAGCCAAGTTGCGAAAATTGCCGAAACTTTACTGGCAGTTTCTAAAGATGCTTATAAAATAATTTGATATGGTACTCGTGCAGTTTATCCTTCCGCCGAAATTTTTTATAGTTTTTCCGCTAATCAATTTAACAATTTTAGAAGTGCTCTGGAGGTTTGCACTAAGCGTCGAGTTCGAATCTGGGTACTCTTCCAGTTTACGTCTCCGATTTTTTGAAAAAACTTTCAAAAAAATTTTTCTCGTAAAATCATCTAGATACGATTTTCCCGGGGTAATTTTTTACGCTGAATCCGATACAGATGTCCATTTTGACGTACTGCGTCATCTGACGTCACATTTTGATGCTGACGTCAAAAATACTTTTTTTTAATTTTTCTAAAAATGACTTTCCTATGGTAACTTTTGACACCGAATCCGATTCTAAAGTCCATTCTGATGTAATGCATCACCTGACGTCAAAATTTTTTAGTAAAACCATTTAAACAAAATATACATGGCCGGGATGTCGCATGCAGAACCTGCAAAGAAACGAAAAAATCACTTTTAGACGTCAGCGTCAAAAAGTGACGTCAGATGAAGCAATAGATCAAAATGGACGTCAGAATCGGATTCAGCGTCAAAAATTACCCACGGGGATTATTTTTAGATGATTTTACGGCTATTTCAAAAATTTGGCGCTATTTGAAAGGCGGTCAACTTTGAAAACCTAAAATTTAACAGGGGGACCCTTTTCATTTGAAAAGCAAAAAAATTTTTTTTTACATTTTTTGGTTTTTAAAAAATTTTTTTTGAACAAAAGCATTGCAAAAAACAAAAATTTTTCATTTTTCCCTAAAAGGGAGGACCCTTTTCGTGGGTTTTCAAAGTTGACCGCCTTTCAAATAGCGCCAAAAAAATTTTTCCAAAAAATCGGAGACGTAAACTGGAAGAGTACCCGAATCTGATGTCAGATTTTATCGTTTTTGTTAGTTTTATTTTTCTTATGTTAATAAAAATCATTTTACAGAACAGCGGGTTCACGAAAGACCGAGCGCTACCTGAAAGAAGGCCACTTTTGAAAATCCACAAATTTAAAGAAAACCCACAAATCCTTTCGCTGCCCCAGATTTCGGCCACTCCAGATTTCGGCCATACAGCCAAAAAACCAGGTTTCGGCCACTCCAGATTTCGGCCATACAGCCAAAAAACCAGATTTCGGCCATACAGCGGAAAGATCAAATATCACATATGACTTTTATATAATTTTCAAATTCAAAAATATTTTTTTTTACCAAAATAGCATACAGTAATATACTGATCCATTTATTTTATTTACCTCGAATCGGCAATGAGTCCAATTTATGAAACGAACAAAAATATTATCAGAAAAAGGGAAAAAAGACAGATCGCCAACCCCAAAATATTTTCAAAAGCTGAAAACTAACAACCGATCCCATCCTTTACTGAAGGAAGGTTTTCGTTGTAATAATTTTCGATATTCACATGTTCAAACGGGGTCAGGTCATCTGATCCCACGTTCATTTGATCCCACGCCCCAAAAACTTCTTTTAAAGACTTGTTAGACCTAAACTTCAAATGTCAAATATATGCAGAATTTTAAGCTCTATCTTTTGGTGTTTTTAGTTTTTCGAATTTCCCGGAAAATTTTTGAAATTTTTCGAAATTATCGAAAAAATCGTGTTTNCTCTATCTTTTGGTGTTTTTAGTTTTTCGAATTTCCCGGAAAATTTTTGAAATTTTTCAACAAAACACGATTTTTTCGATAATTTCGAAAAATTTCAAAAATTTTCCGGGAAATTCGAAAAACTAAAAACACCAAAAGATAGAGCTTAAAATTCTGCATATATTTGACATTTGAAGTTTAGGTCTAACAAGTCTTTAAAAAAAGTTTTTGGGGCGTGGGATCAAATGAACGTGGGATCAGATGAGGTGTAGCCGTTCAAACGATTTGAGGTAAAAGAAATTAATGGACCAGTATGTGGAATCATTCCATCTTATTTTTTTGCAAATTCTTTATTAAAGCAAAAGTTGTTTTTTAAAAAACAAGAAAATCTAAACTTAAAATTATTGCCTAAATCCTTCCAAGATCGGCGCCACACCAAGTATGTCCTGAAGGAACAACTCATCGGAGATGCTCTTGATGAGGCGGAGTACGACACGGACGCGGACATCATGGATATTTTAACACTGCTCAGTTTGCAAATGCAAGGCTATGTCGGAGGGTTGCGTGCTCGAAATATCTATGGCGAAAACGATGGTACCCCCGTATGATCACTTTTACCGTGCATTCCTTTGATTTATCAATGTTATGTTTTTTTATTAACACTAGTTTCACATTGTTTATTGTTTATTATTCCATTATTCGTTATTTAAGGTTTTCTTTTTAAAAATTTGGTTGATAGTATATGGCAAATATATTTATTTTTTGGTAGAAGACGAAATCTCGTTTGGATGAAGATAGGCTTTTCGCTGTTAGGACTTAGGTTGTTTGTTTGAGGCCGAAATCTGGAATGGCCGAAATCTGGAGTGGCCGAAACCTGTTTTTTTTTGCTGAATGGCCGAAATCTGGTTTTTTGGCTGTATGGCCGAAACGTGGAATGGNAATCTGGAGTGGCCGAAACCTGGTTTTTTTTTGACTGAATGGCGAAATCTGATTTTTTTGGCTGAATGGCCGAAACCTGGAATGGCCGAAATCTGGTAGCGCCAATCCTTTTCAACTATTTTTGAGTAAAAGAGTTGTAAATTTTTTTTCAATTTTACTTAAAAGGGAAACCCTTTTAGTGGATTTTAAAGTGACCTTCTTTCAGGTAGCGCCAAAGACCGAATTCCCGCACTTTCCGGTGTTTAATTGTTAGTGTTTTCAGTAATTTAATTTTCATCTAATCGAATAAAGTTTCAATTTACTTGTTAGTTTGGCGCTATATGAAAGACGGTTACTTTTGAAAACCCACAAATCAACAGGGAGGACCCTTTTCATTTGAAAACCAAAATCCAAATTTTTTTCAATTTTCACACTTTTTTTACAATTTTTCAAGCAAAAGAGTTGGAAAAATCAAAAAAAAAATTTTTCTTTTTGGCCTAAAAGAGGGGACCCTGTTAGTGGATTTTCAAAAGTAACCGTCTTTCATATAGCGCCGTTAGTTTTTTATCCCTCGTGATTATTACGCGGTACGGTAGGATTTTTGCGTTAAAAGGGGTCAGGTCCCAAGATCCCAGGACCGAAGATCCCAAAAACTTCCCTTCATTCAAATGCTTTTTTTAAAACATTGCTAGGCCAAAACTATAAAAAGCAAAAAGGTGTAGAATTTTAAGGCCCCACTGTTGGCCTTTTTAGTTTTTCGAATTTCCCCGAATTTCCTTGAAAATTTTTGAAATTTTTAAAAATATCGATTTTTTGCATTTTTTTTCGAAAATTTCAAAAATATCAAAATTTTTCAGGGAAATTCGAAAAACCAAAAAGGCCAACAGTGGGGCCTTAAAATTCTACACCTTTCTGCTTTTTATAGTTTTGGCCTAGCAATGTTAAAAAAAAAAGTTTTTGAATGAAGGGAAGTTGGTACTTGTAGAGTTTGGGTCCTACTTTTGACCCCAAAAAATTATAATTTTTTTTTTCACTTTTCATCGTAAAATCATCTAAAACAACTTCATTAGGGTAATTTTTGACGCTGAATCCGATTTTAGACGTCCATTTTAATGTGATGCGTCATCTGACGTCACTTTTTGACGCTGACGTCAAAATTCAAAATTTACAAAAATCAACTTATAGGGGCACTTTTTGATGCTAAATCCGATTCTGACGTTCATTTTTGATTTAAGAAATTGATTTTGGTTAATTGAGGTTGATTTTGGCCGATTTTGAATTATATGAATTTTGACGTCAGCGTCAAAAAGTTACGTCAGATGACGCATCACATTAAAATAGACGTCAGCTTCGGATTCAGCGTAAAAAATTACCCCATGGGAAATGGTTTTAGGCGATTTAAAATAAATTTCTAAGAAAATTTTTTGAGGGGGGGGGGGACAAAAGTAGGACCCAAACTCTACAAGTACCGGGAAGTTTTTGGGATCTTCGGTCCTGGGATCTTGTGACCTGTAGCCGCGTTAAAATATAATTTTTCTGATTTTCTTTTCTCTGTTCACTCGTCCTATAATATTTTACAATAAGGAATTCGCTCAAATTCATGATAATTCAAAGGGTACTTGTGGAGTTTGGGTCTCATATTTGACCCTCCCCCAATTTATGAATTTTTTCGTAAAATAATAAAAACGACTTCTTCGGGGGTAATTTTTGACGCTGATTCAGAATAACCTTATGCGTCATCTGACGCCTTTTCTGACGCTGACGTCAAAAAATTTTTTTCGTAAAATCATCCAAGAATGACTCCCCGGGGTAATTTTTGAAGCTGAATTCGATTTCGATGACGCACTACGTCAAAATGGGTGTCAGAATCGAATTCAGCCTCAAAAATTACCCCGGGGAGTCAATCTTGGATGATTTTACGAAAAAAAATTTTTGACGTCAGCGTCAGAAAAGGCGTCAGATGACGCATAAGGTCAAAATGGACGTCAGAATCGGAATCAGCGTCAATAATTACCCCGGGAATCATCTTAGATGATTCTACGAGAAAATTTTTCCCAAAATTTGGGGGGCGGAGTCAAATATGAGACCCAAACTCCATAAGTTCCATTCAAAGTTGGTTAATTGTTAATCAGTTTCCAATTCTCATTTTATATGGTAATGTTGATGTGAGTCAGAATTTTTCGAAGCGAATTTCTTATTATTAAAGTGAACGGACAGAGAAAAAGAAATCAGACTACAGTGTTTTAATAAAACATGCCTCCGCGTCAAAAAATCGAGTAGCTAGAAAAAAATTTGGAATTCAATGGGAATGTTGTGACTTATAGTGGATTTTTTTTCTAATGCACGGATCCGGGCGATTAAGGTGTCATTCGACAGCTGGGACAGAGTAAAGAATTTCTAGGGGTGGGGGAAGTTGCACCGAGTTGCGCAAAGTTGCGAAAAGTTGCTCGGCAACTTCAACTGTTGAACCTTTCAAAATGGTTCAAAATCAATATAAAACGTCATAAACCTATGAAAAACCAAACAATTAAGAAAAATTGCACCAAGTTGCGCCAGGTTGCCCGGCAACTTTAACAAAAAATTTGATAATTAAGTTAAAATTTTCATATTAGGCTTTCGTCTATTGGACATTTCGTTATTTATTAATAAATATCAGTACGAATTTAATAATCTTGATAGCTAGACGGTTCAATAGGTGAGTGCTGAAAGGTTATTAATTTTATACCAGTTTCTTATTATTGGGCTCGCCGATATAAAATTAATAATCTTCCAGCCCGCGCCTATTGAACCGTGCAATTGCCTAAGCCCCCCACGAAAAATATAGATAGCCGGCTCACAAATGACTAAATGTCACCTAAACAACGAAATGTCCAAAAGACGAAATTCCTAATATGAAATTTTTAACTTAATTATCGAAATTTTTTGTTAAAGTTGCCGGGCAACCTGGCGCAACTTGGTGCAATTTTTCTTAATTATTTGGTTTTTCACAGGTTTATGACGTTTTATATTGATTTTGAACCATTTTGAAAGGTGCAACAGTTGAAGTTGCCGAGCAACTTTTCGCAACTTTGCGCAACTCGGCACAACTTCCCCCACCCCTAAAAATTCTTTACTCTGCCCCAGCTGTCGAATGACGCCGAAATCAGCCGGATCCGTGCACTAGAAAAAAATCCGCTATAAGTCACAATATCCTTCAATGGCATTTTTGCGCTCGTTTTACCCATTTTTTATTTTTGGCCTAGCGATGATTTAAAAAAGTTTTTGCCAGGGTAGACAAGTTACAGTTTTGATTGAATGGACGCGTAAACTAAAACTACACACACTAACTTGTACGCTTCGAATTCTGATTCGTTTTTCAAAAGTTCGTTTTGTTACTTCCGGATTTTTTTACTGACACGAACAAAACATTATCCCGAACTTTTATGAGTTTTAGCTCGTGACCATTGTTCGGATAACGGATAATCTCCTAATTTTAGTTCGTGGTCCTGGTTCGTGTTTTACGATTTTGAAACTCTAATTCTAATATTTATTATTTAATAATAATTAATATGTACTACTGGGGTGACCGATCGACCCTATAGCGGGGAAAATCAAAGTTCTAATAAGACCTGCAGGGGTCGGATCTGAAAATTTTCAAAATAAGAACATCAGGCTCAAAAAAAAAGATTTTATGGTCAAAAATAAGAACATTTTGTTTTTGGCTTACAAATTAGGAAAAAATCAATTTATTCATATAATTTCATAACATTGTATTTTTCATTATCCATAATCTGTTTTAGCAATTTTGGGGTTGAAACAAGCACAAATAAAATCTTTTACGAATTTTGGCGCTAATTCGAAGGAGGTCACTTTTGGGACTCAACCTATTTTGAGTCCCGGGACTCAAATTTATTTATTCCCTGTGGTAATTTTTGACGCCGAATCCGATACTGACATCCATTTTATGTTTTTTGCTGTTGCTTTAGGGGGGGGGTAAAAAGTAGACACAAAGTAAACAAGTACCAAAAATGAACCTCACAACTTTGTCAGCGTCAAAAAAGATACCGGAGGAGGTTTTTCAAGAAAAAAAAACACCGAAAAAATGCACACAATTTAACGTTAACGCAAAAAAAGGCTTATAAGCTCAATTGAATTAAAGCAAACGACTAAAAGAATTCATGGAACAAGCACAACCTTATCTGATTCTTACATCATGGAAGCAATTTTTAGACAAAAATGCCAGGGCTAAAGGAGAGTATTTGTTTGATGAATTTGTTAAATTGTTGCATGAAAATTACAAATTTGAATAAAAATTCCCATTTTTTGTATGAATAAATTTGATTTGATTTGATTTATCTGCCATAAGGCGACGTTCCAGAAAAAAATGCGAACAAATAAATAATCAAGTGAACAAAGATCGTCAAAAAAATAAAACAATAACGAACAAATGCCCATAAGATTCATGCGCCGGGAGTGAGGCGTGTCAAATATGGGGTAAGATCAATGGATTCAAGGAGCTTAACAAAATCTTTTGGAGATGACTTACGTACTTTCTCCGGGAGTCTCGAATATTGTATAGGAACTCTTATAAAAAAGGAATTATGTCTGATCTGATTAGTCACGGAAGGGACAAAAAATTTATAAGGATCATTTCTGGTTCTTGATTCTTTGATGGAAAAGGATAAGATCAGCCTTAAATCTACGAATTTGGAGAGAATCAAGTTGGTATTTTTTGAGTAATAATGAATATTCTGGAGGGATTGTCCCCGGATGGGAACGGCCATAAACAATACGCAAAAAGATTTTTTGTATTTTTTCGAGTAATTCAATGTCTTTTTTGAGGAATGGATTAAAAACTGAAGAAGCAAATTCAATTAAAGGCAAAATGTAAGTTTTATAAAGTTGTAAAAGAACATTGTGGTTGTTGGATTTAATACTTCTTAAGAGAACATTGTGGTTGTTGGATTTAATACTTCTTAATATGGTAAATAGAGTTTTGTTAGCGTTACTGACAATTTGTTCGATATGACTTTTCCATTTTAGGTCTGAAGTAAAATAAACACCCAGGTCCCGAACCGGCTCATCTTTTTGGACGTTCAGAATTTTGGAATTGTTAAGATAATAATCAGAATGTTGATTTTTTGACCCTATGTGCAAAACTCGGCACTTTTCAGGCGCAATTTTCAGACCTTTNTTAATTTATTGAGTAATTTATCATGGGGAATCGTATCAAAAGCTTTCGAGAAATCAAAGTAAATTACATCAATGACCTCATGATTTTCGAGTGCATTAGAGAAATCGTTAAAAGTTTCCAAAAGTTGTGTAGTAACCGATTTTTCTGCTCTAAATCCATGTTGTGAATTCGGTAAAATTTTTAATTTGTCTACATGTGCCAGAATAATCTTATAGATTATTCTTTCCATGATCTTAGATATAGGACAAAGCAGAGAAATTGGTCTGAAATCAGACAATTCTGATGGATTTGATTTTTTAGGAATTGGACAGATTATTGATTCTTTCCAAATAGATGGAATACTTCCAGACATAGATGAAAAAGAGAGAATATAAAAAATTGGATATGCTAAGGAATTAGCACAATTTTTAAGAAATATTTCAGGAATACCATCGGGTGATAAGTTATTTTTGTTTTGAAAATTGTTTAGAATATCTAAAATATCATTTTGAAAAAATTTGATGGAATTTATGGTGGAGGTTTTTTGGACAGGGCTAATAAAATCAAAAGATGAATTGGAAGGAGAGAAGGTTTTTTGGAAAAAGGAAGAAAGAAGTTCAGCTTTTTCATTTGGAGAAGAAATAAATTTATTATTTTCATCAGTAAGAATGGGTATTTTTCCTGATTTTGATTTTAAAAATGATGAAACATATTGGAATTAAGCTTTAATGTTATTAAGTTTTTTATTCTCTCTGTTTTTCAGGTATCTCTGGATTTCATAATCAATTTTATGAGAAATATCTTTAAATTTTTGTTTGGTTTTTTCATTTGAAAAATTTCGCAAAAGTTTCCTACGATAAGAAATCATACTTGTAATATGCTTCGGAAGTGAATATCCACCACCAACATATTTAGAGGGTACGAATGTATTAATTACATTCCAAATTACCTGTTGGAATTTTGCATATAATGAATCGATGTCGGTACAGCCGACAAATATTGTGTGCCAATCGATTTTTCTAAGAAATTGATTAATTTCTTCGTAATTACAATTCGAAAAATCCTTAATAAGCTTTTTCTCTTCAGAAATTTTATGAAAATTTAAATGAAATTGAAAACCATTATGATCCGAAATCGATTCATTACTTTGAATGGGATCTAATTTTTCAATGTTTTTAATGTTTTCAGGACTCGAACTGAAGAGTAAATCTAAAAAATTGTGATTTCGTGTAGGAAATTTTATCATTTGCTTAAGATCTGCTTCCACTATAAAATCATAAAAAGCATTATTTTTAATTTTGAATGCTGAAAGATCAGAAATTTGCCAAGGAATCAAAGGAAGATTAAAGTCCCCAAGAATGGAAAAGTCATAATTGATCAGTTCAGAAGAGAGTATTAGCTAAAGAAATCTGATTTTCGTGGTTGGAGGAAGGGGGGAAATACACCAAAATAAATCGGTGTTTCTTAAAAACCGATGGGGATATAATATCAAAACATAAAATATCAAAAAAATCATTTTTCGGAGTAAATAAAAACATTTTTCGGAGTAATAAATGAATATTGGGCACTGGGACTCAACCCGAGACTCAAAAATAGGTTGGTTCCCAAAAGTGAGCACCTTCGAATTAGCGCCCGAATTTTAAACTCTTTTCTCAAGAAACAGTTTTGCGCGGTGCCGGCGGTCCCGACAGGGACCGCCGGAGAAAATTTTGAAAAATTTAGATGTGGGTTTGGGAGATGAGGAGTCAATAGGCCGGAGACTGATGGAAGAAAAAAATGAAAAATGTTGAAAATGAAATATGTAGTATTGCTTGGTCGCCAAAGCGAGATCAATTTGCATCCTTTTTGGTGCTGAGCGATCTTTTTGGTGCTGAGCGATCTGTTGTTTTGTAGTTGTTGTTCAAATGCCTTTCGTGGCAAAGTTTACGCTCATCTCAAAAAAATTTTGCAAATTGATCTCACTCTGGCGACCAAGCAATATAATGGTTGTGATCTTTTGACATTTTAAGGTAAAAAATTTAAAATTTTAAGGAAATTTCAGCATTAAAATTTAAAATTTTTCACTAAATTTTTTTAAAATTTTGACAAAAATACCATTCTTAGGGTGCATTTTGCCAACCCAGAACGCCATTCTTAGGGGGTGTATTTTGGTGGTATTTGGAGAAAAACCATATCGGTAGATGGTATCCGCCAAAAAGACGGATTCGAAGCTAGACAGTAGGCGGTAGACGGTACGATAGACATCCCTGATGTACACTACAATTGTGAATGATGAGTAGGGCCAGGAACGTACCCAGGATTTCGGGATGGGGGGGGGCAGGAGCACAAATTTTTCGCCGAATTTTTTTTCCGGAGAAAATTTTTGAAATATAGGCTCTTTTAAGAAAAATGGACCATTTTTTGCTTTAGGCAAGTTTATTGGTGAAATTTCACCTTATTTTGGAGTGCCGGTGGCCGAAGAAAAATTTGACATTTTAGACCAATTTTGTTAAGAAATTTGGTCAATTTTTTGCGACCGATGAAGATAATTCAATGAAATGAGGGGTGCCGGCGGTCCCGATAGGGGCCGCCGGAGAAAAATTTGAGAATTTGGGCCAGTTTCTTGAGAAAATTGGTCATTTTTTTCGATTTTCCCCCTTCTTTTTCGATTTTTTCTTCCCTTCTTCCCCCGACCCCCTGAAATTTTTTTTTAATTTTTCGGCGATGGGGGGGCAGTTGCCCCCCCCCCC
>LDKF01000368.1:60427-96494 GCA_001026735.1 Rotylenchulus reniformis | reverse complement strand
AAATAATATAAGAAAAATATGAAAAATTAAATCCGTTTAAATTCTAGAAAAATATTTATTAATATTAATATTTATTTTCATCGAATACCACCCAATAATGTTTGAGTGAAAAAGTTTTATTTATAAAAATTCAAATATAAAGAATTTGCTCATCATACAGGTAATTACTAGTGCTGTTCAAAACTTTTGGTTTTGAGTTTTGGGTCGAGAAAAGTTTGGATTTTTTGGGTTTTGGTTTTGAGTTTTGGTTTTGGGTTTTAGGTTTTGGAAACCAAAACTTTTTTGCACTGGATAAAATGGCTCCTTCTGGAAAATAATGGAACCTTAGATACACAAT
The DNA here is from genome assembly GCA_001026735.1 of Rotylenchulus reniformis. Taxonomy (NCBI): domain Eukaryota; kingdom Metazoa; phylum Nematoda; class Chromadorea; order Rhabditida; family Hoplolaimidae; genus Rotylenchulus; species Rotylenchulus reniformis. The sequence continues at coordinate 96,157 of LDKF01000368.1, read as the reverse complement.
TCAAATCTTTTTAATCAACACAATGCCAAATCTTTCTTCTCTGTCTCTAAAATTTTCCTTTTTCTCTTTCTCTTCTATAGCCCTTTTTCAATTGTCTAACAGCAATTAATTTTTCTTTTTTTCTATAATGCAAAATATGTATGGTAAATAAGGGTCTCCTCGCACTCAATTGACCAACACCCAACTGACCGACACTTGTTTAATTTAAAAACTCTAGGCCTGCGAATTTCCTAAATCCAAAGCTCAAGAAATTTTGGAAATTTTATACTTTTGAAATTTTGAAAATTCAAGGCCTATGAGTAGTTAATATCAACCGAATTTCGGAGTTGGCTGGGGAAGCTGACTATATCAATATAGTCTTCCCTTTGGAAGATAATATGTTCCATTTGGATGACTATATGGCTATAGTCAACCCTCTGTTCCAAAGGGATGATTATGTCCCAAAGGGATGACTATGAGGTTCCAAAGGGATGACTATGAATGTTCCAAACGGATGACTATTTGGCTATAGTCAGCCCTTCTTCAAAAAGGCTGAATATGTCCCAAAGGGATGACTATGGATGTTCCAAAGGTAGAACTATATTGATATATGGATGTTTTAAAGGGATGATTATATCAATATAGTCAGCCTTTTTCAAAAGGGTGACTATATCCTAAAAGGATGACTATAAGCTTATAGGATGACCATAAGCTTATAGTCATCCCTTTGGGAATATGAATATTTTTCATACCTTTAAAAAAGGTATGACTTTGTGAGTTATAATTAGCATTATAAAATTAAAAAAGGATTTATTTTAAAATAGATTTAAAATTTTTTGTAATTTTAAAAATTTAAAAATTAATTTTTACAATTTTATATATTTTTCTAATAAATAGGGGAATGTATGTTTCTTAAAGTCTTTTTAAGGGAGGTGTTACCCAATATATAATGGATTGAATAAAGAATTGAAAAAGAATTTAAATTTTTGAAAGATGATACAATTAAAAGGAATAATATTTTAAGATTATAAGGTAAGGGAAAATGATTTAAAAAATTTAAAATTCCCACCAATATCCAAATGATCATAATTACGAGGTATTTATATTGATTTCCGCCGATGGAATTAATTCTTTGCGACACATGTGTCTGTTCTATAATAATTTTTATTTTGCTTAAAAATAATAAATCTTTCGACTGCAGCAAACCATGCTGAAAGGCATTGAAAGCAAAACTCCCGATGTCCTGCTAGGAATGGATTTGTGGCCAGAACTGGACATCTACAATGGAAAGAAGCTACAATCTGGATTTACGCTTTGTTCATCACGACTCGGAAATCTGATCTCCGGAACAGGAAAAGTTGAACAACCAACGCAAACCGAAAACGTCAATTTCGTCACGATGACAACCCCCATGCAAAGCAGGCCGCAGCGAGGAAAGCAACATTCAGGCATCATGCCATGGCAGCGCGACAAAGGACATCAATCCAGGATGAATCTAGCAAGAATCAGGAGCAGAGAGTCACAGAGTACACAACATATAGCTGAAGTAACAACAGAAGTAAATCAGCTTTAACAGGTGGCCTGACAAGAGAAAGCAATGCAAACTGCTGACAACAGTGTCCCAAAATCCGTCAGCAATACTAGCAGAGACAATCCATCAACGGGACAAGATGGGCAGCGAACCGATCAACAGTATCACCAACGGCCAAAACAACTACCCAAGAAGCGATGCAAATGTTCAAGTCTATGCGTGCAATTTGGCAGAACGCAAACCGTCCAAACAACAGTGCGTAAAGGAGACAACCAACAAAGTCTGAGGCCCGAATTGTGAACTTTCTTCGCCGCCGGGAGTGTCGCAGTATGACATGCGCTTCAGCACTGAACCGGACTGAAATTGATCGTTCTTTGATCACATTTTGCATTTGCACAATTGCCCTTTTTGCAAATGGTACAAAAATGCTACAAAAATGGTCACCATTTTTGTAGTGATTGACTCCTGGTCACTACAAAGAATGCCGGTGGGTGCCGGCTTGGATTCCAAATTCAGAAGGTTTTTGGGGTAGTGTTTTATCGGGTGGGAAATGGGACAATGTGTGTGATGGGGAGGAATGGGAAGACAAATGAATGAATGAGGGGAGGGATGTGGTTGTCGTCGGGCTCTGATTTTGGCCGTCTCACTGGACCTCGTTGAGTGCGGTAGTCGTGCGCCTGCTTTCGTTCGTCACGCTGATCCGCTGCTGGTAGTCGCTGAAAGGTTTTCGCTGAACGTTGGAAGGACTGTTGGAGTACTGCTGGAAGACAGTTGGGGCACTGCCTCTATGGGGCTGAGAGCGGGTTTATATAGGCACAAATGAGAGTGGGGGGATTGACGTAAGAAACTAGTTTGGGGGACACGTAAGTTTTCGGCGAGAGTGATCAAAGAATGGGGCAAATCACAAACAAGTTGGAATGTGGGGATGGTGGAAAATGGGCGTTTGGGGCAAAAAGTGGGCAAATTGTGCAAATGCAAAGTATGATCAAAGAACGATCAATTTCAGCCCGGTCCAGGGCTAAGCGCATGTCAAACTGCGACACCTACAAGTTAAAATTACCGTAAAAATTGAAAATCTGGAATTTCAAAGAAAATCAGAAACTTTAAAAATAAGATCTGTTTGTTTTATTAGAAAACATCGAGATCTATATATGCAAAATGAAATGAAAGGATACATTTGTTCGAAAACCAAAACAATGCGAGAAAAAATTTTGTTTTCACCATACAAAAATCAAAATCCAATAATAATATTGATGAGGCTTGGCAAAAAAATATTTTGAGCTGAGTATCAGTTTCTATATGGTGTTATGGTTCAGTGAAGTGTTTGNCGAGGAAAGCAACATTCAGGCATCATGCCATGGCAGCGCGACAAAGGACATCAATCCAGGATGAATCTAGCAAGAATCAGGAGCAGAGAGTCACAGAGTACACAACATATAGCTGAAGTAACAACAGAAGTAAATCAGCTTTAACAGGTGGCCTGACAAGAGAAAGCAATGCAAACTGCTGACAACAGTGTCCCAAAATCCGTCAGCAATACTAGCAGAGACAATCCATCAACGGGACAAGATGGGCAGCGAACCGATCAACAGTATCACCAACGGCCAAAACAACTACCCAAGAAGCGATGCAAATGTTCAAGTCTATGCGTGCAATTTGGCAGAACGCAAACCGTCCAAACAACAGTGCGTAAAGGAGACAACCAACAAAGTCTGAGGCCCGAATTGTGAACTTTCTTCGCCGCCGGGAGTGTCGCAGTATGACATGCGCTTCAGCACTGAACCGGACTGAAATTGATCGTTCTTTGATCACATTTTGCATTTGCACAATTGCCCTTTTTGCAAATGGTACAAAAATGCTACAAAAATGGTCACCATTTTTGTAGTGATTGACTCCTGGTCACTACAAAGAATGCCGGTGGGTGCCGGCTTGGATTCCAAATTCAGAAGGTTTTTGGGGTAGTGTTTTATCGGGTGGGAAATGGGACAATGTGTGTGATGGGGAGGAATGGGAAGACAAATGAATGAATGAGGGGAGGGATGTGGTTGTCGTCGGGCTCTGATTTTGGCCGTCTCACTGGACCTCGTTGAGTGCGGTAGTCGTGCGCCTGCTTTCGTTCGTCACGCTGATCCGCTGCTGGTAGTCGCTGAAAGGTTTTCGCTGAACGTTGGAAGGACTGTTGGAGTACTGCTGGAAGACAGTTGGGGCACTGCCTCTATGGGGCTGAGAGCGGGTTTATATAGGCACAAATGAGAGTGGGGGGATTGACGTAAGAAACTAGTTTGGGGGACACGTAAGTTTTCGGCGAGAGTGATCAAAGAATGGGGCAAATCACAAACAAGTTGGAATGTGGGGATGGTGGAAAATGGGCGTTTGGGGCAAAAAGTGGGCAAATTGTGCAAATGCAAAGTATGATCAAAGAACGATCAATTTCAGCCCGGTCCAGGGCTAAGCGCATGTCAAACTGCGACACCTACAAGTTAAAATTACCGTAAAAATTGAAAATCTGGAATTTCAAAGAAAATCAGAAACTTTAAAAATAAGATCTGTTTGTTTTATTAGAAAACATCGAGATCTATATATGCAAAATGAAATGAAAGGATACATTTGTTCGAAAACCAAAACAATGCGAGAAAAAATTTTGTTTTCACCATACAAAAATCAAAATCCAATAATAATATTGATGAGGCTTGGCAAAAAAATATTTTGAGCTGAGTATCAGTTTCTATATGGTGTTATGGTTCAGTGAAGTGTTTGGAGGACCAACAATGTCGAGCATGGTCTGGTTTTCTGTTTTAGGTATCAGAATTCTGACATCAACAATCGTCAAGCGCTTCTTTCTTGTGGATAGAGAGGCAAAGACCCGATCCTTCGCGTATACGATTGGGAGCATGGTCTCCATTTCAACTATATATATTAAGTCTAACTTACCTATCAGAAACTCCCTAACTTTTTTTTCAATTTTTAGAGCACTAGTGGAGACCCGAATATATAGTCCAAGTTATGTACGCGAAGGATCAAGGCAATCCAGAAGAAAAAGGCGCTGAGAGGAATGAAGTCAATTGGGGATCACCAGCAAAGTCCATCAATGTCAGCAAGTGCAATGCAGTGAGACAGAACGAAGAAAGAGTATTGCTAATGACCACGTATGTAACAATCTTCAACCCGGAAGCAGTAAAGAACAGCATGGTTGCTACAGTTTTCATCGACCCCGGCAGCCACAAGTCGTTTATAACTGAAGAAGCAGCAAAGGCTGCAACTTCGATCAATCAGAAAGGACGATTGCAACATCGTACGATTTGGAGAAAAAAGCGCAAAGTACTACCCTAGCAACCGCATAAAGGTGGGCATGACCGGCTCCCCGCTCACCACAACACTGAACACCACGAAGTTCATTGCAAATGGGATCCAAGGGATCAACGCACCGGCACTAGACAGCGAAGAACTTTCCTCACTTGCATGTGTCTTTGACACAAAGCCGCTGGGTGCCATTGTTTGCAATAGAAGCATTGCAATGGCTTTGGACAGCTTCTCGCTGTATGTCCTTTCTTCAGACATCGATAGCAGAGTCGCTTCTCTTGGACGATGTTTTCTCGCTGTTCAGTTGTCGGGTGTTGGGGGCAGTCGCACTGGAGCTGTCCAAAGCGTTCGACACCGTCGACACTCGTCAACTTGTGACCGACATCGCAACTACAGACCTCCCTCCGCTCCTCAAACGGTGGACTGTCAACTATCTGCGCGGGCGACAAGCCAGGTCACATCCAAGTCCCGTGTTATCAGACAAGGCGTTCCACAAGGCTCGGTCATCAGTCCAGCCCTCTTCAACTTCTACACAGCATCACTCCCGGAACCCCCTGCGGGCATCCACATAACAATACGCCGATGACATCACAGTCTTGGCCAGGTCAGCAGACTACAAAGTCGCAGGTGCTGTCATCAGCGACTACCTGAACTACAGTGTGGTCCCGTGGCTGGAGGCTCGACGGCTCCGTCTGTCCGCACCAAAAACAACGGCAACAGTCCACGACTGCCACAATTGGACCGCCGACACGAAGGTCACCATTGGCTACGTCGCCATCAGAACAACCAAGCACCCGAAGATCCTCGGTGTCACCTGGGACCCAGCTGTGACGTTCAACATGCATCCACCGTCCAACAGAAAGTCCGCAAAAGAACAACCTCCTAAGGGCACTTGCTGGTTCATCATGGGGCAAGAAGAAGGAAGTCCTTTTGATAACGTACAAGGCCATTGGCAGAAGTGTCCTCAACTACGCGGCTCCAGTCTGGTCCCCCCAACTGACTGATACGCATTGGACAAACCTTCAGCGCTGCCAGAACTCCGCCATCAGGTCAGCTCGGGTTGCACACTGATGTCACCGATCGACCACCAACACAACGAGAACCGTATGCTTCCAGTCAAGGAGCACAACTACATGCTCAGCAAGCAGTTCCTTGCCAAATGCCGCCATCCATCCCATCCAAACTACCTCGCCACGAACAACGTCCCAGCCAGGCTCATGAAGCAAACGCTTCCGTCCAAGTTCTGGAAGGAATTCGATCAAGCTCTGCAGGCCGCGGACAACGATCAGAACAAGTGCAGCGCCAATATCCACACAGCTACAGTCCAATCGGCTAAGCAGCGACAACGGAGCACTGTACTGGGTCGGCCCATCCATCAGCCCCAGTGAGAAGGAAATGCCCAGAGGCGTCCGCACCAATCTGGCACAACTCAGATCGGGCTACTTACCGCTGCTCAACAGCTACATGAAGCGGCTTGATAAATTAGTGCGCGATGCTTGCCCACTTTGCAACCGGTCCCCACACAACGTTGATCAACTCTCCACCTAACAACTTTGACAACTACAGACCTATGGACAAATTCCAAAGCAGTGGCGAAATTCCTCAACCTGGAGCCCGACCCTAACCAGACATGAAGGATGTGGCTACTACAACAACAACAACAACAACAGCGCTTTTTTCTTCTGGATTGCCTTGATCCTTCGCGTACAACTTCTTGGACTATGTATTCGGGTCTCCACAAATGCTCTAAAAATTGAAAAAACGTTAAGGAGGTTCTGATAGGTTAAGTTAGACTTAATATAAATAGTTGAAATGGAGACCATGCTCCCAATCGTATAGGCGAAGGATCGATTCTTTGCCTCTCTATCAAGAGAAAGAAGCGCTTGACGATTGTTGTTGTCAGAATTCTGATACCTAAAACAAACAAAAACCGGACCATGCTCGACATTGTTGGTCCTCCAAACCCTACACTGAACAATAACACCATATAGAAACTGATAAACTCAGCTCAAAATATATTTTTGCTAAGCCTCATTAATATTATTATTTTATATTACCTCATCAATATATCAATATTATTATCGAAAATATGATGATGCCATTTCAGATTGACGACCAAATATATGCAGTGAAGGTGCTCTGATTGTTGGAAAGAAGAACAGAATTTGTGATTTTGACAAAAATTCTTGTTAGATCTAGATATTCATACGCATAATCAATATGAAAATAATAATATTTAACCTAGTTATGGCGATAAATGTTGCAATAATGGCTGTCTTATCGATGAAGATAATGATGTTAAAATTATATCTTTATTTTCTATTACTGAAAATTTTTAATTCTTTGGATTTTCAAAGATATACAAAAAATATTCTTTATACATTAATATGTATGTTTTAAGTCATTAATATTTTGGCCGTAACTTTGCTCAAAACAGGCCGCGCTCTTCGCGCGAGATTCCATTCAACCTGACTTGATAATGGAGTCGATCAAGCCAAGTTTGGAGTCGACCCGACTACGGAGAGTCGAGTTATATGACAATATGTTACAAAGATTCACAAATTTTAACGAGTGTTTTTTGGAAAAATCAGTAAAATGCAACGAAAAATCAACTTTAACAACCGAATAATAAATCAATAAAGTTAATAATATCAACGGGATTTAGGGTTGTACGACATTTGCGGCCCCGACATTTGCGGCTATCGTTATATCTCGGTTAGATCCAAACCTAGAGAAATGGTTTTGGTGTCAAAAATAGAGTAAAAAATTAGCTAAAAATTATTCCCTAAGCTCGTTCGAATTGTAAACTGTGAAAAAAAGTTATGGCCAAAATAACGATTTTGGCCCGATCCAAGCTATTTTGGCCATAACTATTTTCGCAATGGACCAATTTGGGTGGGCTTCGGTTCATTTTGTAGCTAATTTTTTGCTCTATTGACACCAAACACTTTTTTCTAGTTCACATTTTCTAGTTCACATTTGAACCAAGTTATGACGAATGGGCCGCAAGTGTCGGGGCCGCAAATGTCGGCACACCGGATTTAGATGATTTTGAGAAAAATGTTAACCAAAAAAAAGAGTCCTACAAGTTAAAATTACCGTAAAAATTGAAAATTTGGAATTTCAAAGAAAATCAGAAACTTTAAAAATAAGATCTCTTTGTTTTATTTGAAAACACGCATTGTTTTGTTTTCAAGCAAATGTGCCCTTTCATTTTGTATATATAGATCTCGATGTTTTTGAAAATTAATTTATCTCAAGTCGTTGTTAGAAGGGGAACCTGGGGAGTTAATTAGCCCATTAGCGATTGAGGACGCAAATTATAAAATTGCGCTGAATATTTTGAAGCAGAGATACGGCGACAGAGACGCCATCATTCGAAATCTGCAAATGGAGTTGGCCCAGCTCAAGCCGTGTGACAGCTTCTCCGATGACAAAAAAATTCGCTGTTGAGATGGAGTGATTGTGTTTGCAGCTCGAGTCGATGAATCAAGATGTCGCAGCCCTCTTCTGCTGGTCCCTCTTCAAAATAAACTGTCCAGATTCACCCTTTGAAAAGTCCTCGATGCTAAGAATTGCTACCCGAATCCCGCAGATTGGACTGTCATTTTTCAGGAAGACACTAGCTATAGTAATCCAGCGAGAGTCCGAAGTCGAGCAAATTTAAACACAATCGCATTCACTTAGCGGACGATCTCGATTCCCACCAGGGAGAGATAATGCACGCGAGATAAGATCAGGCAAAGAGCCGAGACAAACAATGTTTACTGTAATAGAAAAGAAGAGCAGACCGGAAGCCAATTCACTCTCGGTGAATTTTTCCGGCCAAAGACCAATGGAATCCAAATTCTCGGGTGCCTTCCACAACAAGGTACAAAGAACAAAGATGTGCAATCTTTGTGAGGTCGAAGGGCGTTGGACTGCGGAATGTAGGAAGTACCCGGATCTGAAGTCCAGATTGATAAGGGCCAAAGATCGCAACAGATGCCTAAGATGCTTAGGCAAAAATCATTCCTCTCGGGAGTGTCCAAGGACCTTCCGTCCCTATTTTTCTGACAAGAAAGGAAGCATGTGAATGCTCTCTGTCCCACCAAATTCTCCGCCTCAGTCAAGATGGCACCGGCAATTGAAAGCGTTTACTACGAAAGCGGAGAAGAAGAGGAAGAAGAAGCCCAAGATGACGAATTCGTCGAGGAAGAGGTAGTCGACATGCAGGAAAGCCCACGCGCAGTTACTCCGGTGCAAGATGAAGCGGATGAAGAGGTAGCAGGTGCCACTTTTTCGACCAACAACAACATCGGGAAAAGAAGGTTGTTGATGACGGCCTACGCGGACATCTTCAATCCGAAGAAGCCGGACAAAAGCTTGAGATGCTTGGTCTTTTTCGACACCGGAGGCGAAAGAACATGCACCAAGGAGAAAGTTATGAAGGAATTGGATTTGATTCCTCTCGGGAGTGAAACTTTTCATCTTCATGGCTTCCGTGGCATTGACTTGGGCGAGTACAAGTCAGAAAGGACGCAGTTTGATGTCAAATCCACGAACGGTGACATGCTGATCGAAGCGTCGGTGTCGGACAAAGTGCTACCGCCAATCTGTCATGTGTCTGTGAAGGATGAGGATCATCTTCGTAGCATGGATATTCGATTATCGCATATTCTCTCGGAACCTGATGTGATGATTGGAATCAACAACTATCACCTGTTCGATATTGTAGATCGAGAAGAACTACCGTCTGGTTTTTGGATCACTGATTCCAATATTGGTCCGATGATCAATGGCAGAGGTCGGGTCAAACATTCGAGAGCTGAGATCTCGAGTGCCTTCATCATGGCTAGCGCATTGCAAAAATGTGAGGAAAATTCGATCCTTTTGGGATCGTTAAACCCCAAAATTTTCGATCATAATAATCTCTCGGATTCTTCCGAAATTAGCCTGCAAGTTGTACAGTCGACTGACGAGTTAAACAAAATCGTCGAAAAGCATTACTCTTTGGAGTCACTCGGCATGAACGATGCCAGCCAGTCCGAGATTGAAGCCTGGAACAAGGAGTTTCGAATGCGGAGGAATGAAGAAGGCCGATATGAAGTCTGGCTGCCATTCAATGAAAAGGCAAAGAAGCTCGAAGACAATTGCGGTTTGGCCTATGGCAGGCTGAAGGGCATTCTCACGAAGCTGAAAAGGGAGCTAGAGAAGGCCAAGAAGTACCATGAATTTTCTTGGACCAACTTCAGCGGAACATGATCGAACTGGTGCGGAATCCAAGGCATTCTTTGGGGGTTCTTCACTACATCCCACACCAACCAGTGGTAAGGGTTGACAAGAACACAACGAAGTTGCGCATCGTCAGTGATGCGAGCGCGAGAAATTCGAAATGGGCAATTTCGTTGAACGATTTTCTGCAACCTGGACCGAACGAACCGAATGACCTCTCGGGTCTGATCATTCGATCCAAGATCGATCCGTTCCTCCTTTGCAGTGACATCGAGAAGGCCTTCATGAACGTCTCGATTCATCCTGAACACCGTGACGCACTGCGGTTCATATGGGTGGACGATCCTCTCGTAGATTCGCCTTCGAACCGAGTCTATCGCTTCACCAGACTACCATTTGGGTTGGTATGCTCACCAGCAATTTTGACTACAGTGCTAAAACGACATCTGGAAGGTGTCGGCACTGAATTGGCACGATGTGTCCAACGACAAATTTACGTCGATAACTTGCTCATCGGAGTAAAAAAGCAAAATGACATCAAAGGATCTATCTAGATCTAAAAAAGATGTTCAGGGAGGCAGTGATGAACCTACGAGAGTTCATCTGCAATGTACCAGAGGAGATGGTGAAAATCCCAATAGAAGATTATGCCGTTGCTAAAGGATTCAAAATCCTCGGGATTCCGTGGAATCTTCAGACCCATAATCTCAGCATCAAATTGCGGGTAGTTCCGCCATCCGAACGCTGCACCAAATTGCTCAAAATAGGCCGCACCCTTCGCGCGACATACCATTCGACGCGACTTGATGAGAAGAATCGAACAAGCCAAGTATAGAGTCGATCTGACCACGGAGAGACGAGTTACATCCAAAATACTAATGACAATTTGTTACAAAAATTCACATTTTAACGAGACTTTTTTTGGAAAAATCAATAAAAATCCATCGAAAAATCAACTTTCAACCGAATAATAAATCAATAAAGTTAATAATATCAACGGGATTTAGATGATTTTGAGAAAAATTTAAACAAAAAAAGAGAAAAAAAAAAGAAAAAAGAGAATCCAAATCCAACAATAATACTGATGAGTTTATCAGTTTCTATATGGTGTTATTGTTCGGTGAAGGGTTGAAGGAATGGTCCGGTTTTTGTTTTAGGTATCAGAAAAACTGACATCAACAATCGTCAAGCGCTTCTTTCTCTTGCTAGAGAGGCAAAGAATCGATCCATCGCGTATACGATTGGGAGCATGGTCTCCATTTCAGCTATTTATATTAGGTCTAACTTAACCTATCAGAACCTCCTTAACGTTTTTTCCAATTTTTAGTGCACTTGTGGAAACCCAAATACGTAGTTCAAGTTATGTATGCGAAGGATCAAGGCAATCCAGAAGAAAAAAGCGCTGACGATCATTGGTGTCAGATTTATGATAAATAATTAAAAACCGGATTATGCTTGCAACATTGTTGGTCCTCTAACCCTTCATAGAACCATAACACCAATACAGAAACTGATTAGTTCAGTTCAAAATATATTTTTGCCCACTCTCATCAATATTGTTGTTGCCTTATGATATTTTTGGTTTCGGTGAAAATAATACTTTTCTCAAGCATTGTTTTTGGTTATCGAGCAAGTGCTATTTTTCTATTTGCATAAATGGATCTGGACCGTAAACAAATTGGTCACAATATGTGCCAACCAAGACTTAAAATAGCTTGTTATTCATCCGAAAAACGGAAAGTGCAGAAAACAATAGGACATTTTATTGACAACATTCAAAAAATCGTGCTATAAAAGCCGAGAGATTGTAGTCTATTGTATCAAACAAATTCATCCATTCCACTCCTTTCTTCCAATACTCACTCATGGCTCTTCAAAAATTTGCCGTTGCGATTCTGTTGGTGGTTTTGATCGCGACCATCATGACTCCCCAGGAGACTGAAGCTAATCAGTGCAGTAAAAAGTCATTGGGTGTTGTTTGCCTTGATGACAACGGTGTAACACTCCTTTGCGACAAATGCAACTGCAAAGTTAATGACGAAGGTCTATGCATTTTCGACATCACACTTTTGGGTGATAGCCATTGTCAGCATGGCTGTGACGCGTGCATTCTCTGCCTTTTCGGCTAGGTTTATTTTTGAAAAAAAAATTCGAAAATATGATGATGTCATTTTCAGATCGACGACCAAATGTATGCAGTGAAGGTGCTCTGATTGTGGAAAGAAGAATAGAATTTGTGAATTTGGCAAAAATTCGTGTTAAATCTAGATATTCAAACGCATAATCATTATGAAAAAAATAATCTTTAACCTAGTTATGGCGATAAATGTTGAAAATTTTTAATTCTTTGGATTTTCAGATATACAAAAAATATTCTTTATTATTAATGCTAATGCAAATCATATAAGACTGCTCATGATATGAATAGGCATGTAAGAAATCGTGACCTCTATTGGAGATTATTTTTCATTGAAATCAATTTACGCCTCGCCAATTTTCACTCACTGATGAAGGGTCGGTACCAGGGATTTACCAAATTTCGAGTTTCATGTTTCGCTAAAAATCGAACTACTCATCGAAAATCCATCGAAAAATCAACTATAAAACAGAATAATAAATCAATAACGTTAATTATTATTAGTTTATTTATTTATTCCACGTTTTATAATTATAATAAGTAACAATAATTTTTTCGCCGAGTCGTTTTTATGTCATCAGTATTTTGGCCGTAACTTTGCTCAAAATAGGCCGCGCCCTTCGCGCGACATACCATTCGACGCGACTTGATGAGAGGAATCGAACAAGCCAAGTATAGAGTCGATCTGACCACGGAGAGACGAGTTACATCCAAAATACTAATGACAATTTGTTACAAAAATTCACACATTTTAACGAGACTTTTTTNCAAATCATATAAGACTGCTCATGATATGAATAGGCATGTAAGAAATCGTGACCTCTATTGGAGATTATTTTTCATTGAAATCAATTTACGCCTCGCCAATTTTCACTCACTGATGAAGGGTCGGTACCAGGGATTTACCAAATTTCGAGTTTCATGTTTCGCTAAAAATCGAACTACTCATCGAAAATCCATCGAAAAATCAACTATAAAACAGAATAATAAATCAATAACGTTAATTATTATTAGTTTATTTATTTATTCCACGTTTTATAATTATAATAAGTAACAATAATTTTTTCGCCGAGTCGTTTTTATGTCATCAGTATTTTGGCCGTATCTTTGCTCAAAATAGGCCGTGCCCTTCGCGCGACATACCATTCGACGCGACTTGATGAGAGGAATCGAACAAGCCAAGTATAGAGTCGATCTGACCACGGAGAGACGAGTTACATCCAAAATACTAATGACAATTTGTTACAAAAATTCACACATTTTAACGAGACTTTTTTTGGAAAATCAATAAAAATCCATCGAAAAATCAACTTTCAACCGAATAATAAATCAATAAAAATCCATCGAAAAATCAACTTTCAACCGAATAATAAATCAATAAAGTTAATAATATCAACGGGATTTAGATGATTTTGAGAAAAATTTAAACAAAAAAAGAGAAAAAAAAAGAGAAAAAAGAGAATCCAAATCCAACAATAATATTGATGAGTTTATCAGTTTCTATATGGTGTTATTGTTCGGTGAAGGGTTGAAGGACCAACAATATCGAGCATGGTCCGGTTTTTGTTTTAGGTATCAGAAAAACTGACATCAACAATCGTCAAGCGCTTCTTTCTCTTGCTAGAGAGGCAAAGAATCGATCCATCGCGTATACGATTGGGAGCATGGTCTCCATTTCAGCTATTTATATTAGGTCTAACTTAACCTATCAGAACCTCCTTAACGTTTTTTCCAATTTTTAGTGCACTTGTGGAAACCCAAATACGTAGTTCAAGTTATGTATGCGAAGGATCAAGGCAATCCAGAAGAAAAAAGCGCTGACGATCATTGGTGTCAGATTTATGATAAATAATTAAAAACCGGACTATGCTTGCAACATTGTTGGTCCTCTAACCCTTCATAGAACCATAACACCAATACAGAAACTGATTAGTTCAGTTCAAAATATATTTTTGCCCACTCTCGTCAATATTGTTGTTGCCTTATGATATTTTTGGTTTCGGTGAAAATAATACTTTTCTCAAGCATTGTTTTTGGTTATCGAGCAAGTGCTATTTTTCTATTTGCATAAATGGATCTGGACCGTAAACAAATTGGTCACAATATGTGCCAACCAAGACTTAAAATAGCTTGTTAGGGTGTAGTTCCTTTTATCGTCTCCTGTTTTTGCACTCGTGCCATATGCCAATCGACTCCTCTTCCCAAGGGGAGCACAAATATGCAAAAATTTCTTGCGGGAGGGTCTCCGGAAAAAGTTACCGGACCGGAAAAATTCATTCCGGATACCCCATCGTCTCCTACTTTCGGACTCGCGCCATATACCAATCGACTCCTCTCCCCAAGAGGAGCACAAATATGCAAAAATTTCTTGCGGAAGGGTCTCTGGAAAAAAGTTACCGGACCGGAAAAATTATCAATCGTCATTTCGTCCATTAGTCGTTTCGTAGTTTTAATATAAAGTTGTTGTACACTCCCATTTATATGCATACACATGGCAAATAATCTAAATCTCGTATTCATTATAGCCCGGTTATGCACGAGAGCCGTTGGAGGCTTAGGCAAATGCACGGTTCAATAGGTGCTGGCTGGAAGATTATTAATTTTTATATCCAGAACTTACTATTGGTAATAAGATTCTAGGTGTAAAAATTAATAATCTTTCAGCACTCACCTATTGAACCGTCTAGCTATGAGGACTATAAGCAGGGGTCGCAAGTTTTTTTTCCTGTTGGAAATTGAAATTTGCTCCAACAAATTTTGAGAAACGCAAACAATTTTTAAGTATTTGCTTTATTTGCGTTCTAAAAAACGAACAATTAAAATTAAAATAAAACGAAAATTTAGAAGGAAAATTGTTACAAAAATGAAATAAATTTAAATGGTGAATTTTGATGAAAATTGTAACAATTTTCTTAAGGCAAAAAGATTAAATGCAAAAAGTGAAAAATGATGATTTATGGGGTATAAGTAATGGCTTAAGTATGGCCTAAGAGAGCGAAGGGCGAAGAGCATTGCATTTGTAAAGAATGGGAATGAAAGCGAAGCGGAAATGGATCGATGTGTGAACATTAAATGGCGATGTGAGAAAAGATCATATAGATAGATAAAAAAGGTTGAATATTTGATGAGTACTGTATTATAAGAATAATGAATAAAATAAATAGAACAAAAATTATGATAAAAATGGATTTAAACTCAAAAACTTAAATCACTCAAATCTCGCGCTCCGCGACACTCCCAGAAAAAGGTTCTTCCTTCCGGGCTCTTCTGCGCTTGCGTCTTCGTCGTCGTGCGCTCCCGCTGCTTTGCTCGCTCGCTTCGTCGGATCCTGCGCCCGGCATCCTCGCTTGTCTCGTTTCGGAAGTTCCAGCGCCCGTTCCTGGTCGATTTGCTGCGCCATTGTCCCTCGATCCTGTCCCTCCACCTGATGAAAACCGTTCTCTTAGAATTCGGCGAAATGGACGGAACAGTTTTTTGCAGAGCCAGGGGAGAAAATCGTCGACTAGGAAGTGGTAAATGCAGTAAAGGAGGGCCAGATCCCAAAGCCTTTGTTTGAAAAATGCCCATCTTTCCTCAAAAATCTTTTCGGCCTCGGTAACCAATCCAGTGGGGGAGAAATCCTGGTATTTGTTCCCACTTTCGATGATTTTGGATTGGTGCCATTCGGAAAGGTTAGGGCCCGTTTTGGTCGTCCAGGAGGGTCTATCATGTTGAAAGCCCAAATCGTGGAACACTGTTATCGGGTCCAGTGCTGGCAATTCTGTCATTTTGAGTCCATGGGGGTCCAAAATGTGTATTTTAGATGGATCCACGAGATCTTTCTTGATTTTCCTGTATTTCCCTTTGGCTGAATTTTGACTGAGCCAATGGAATTTGTAGACCTTTCCTTCGATGCCCATAGTGATGTACGACTTACATGACGCTGTTGGCGAGCTCTCTGTATGCGACATCGTCTCTGGCACGAGATACCCTCCGAGCTCTTGCCCATTGACCGTAGCGTTTATGGGCAGGAATTGCGTGCATCGCTGTTCGTTCTCTCGGATCACAATCTGGTTTAAGGGTATAGGAGTGCATTGGAAAACTTCGATGAGATTCCCGCTAACCCATTTTGCCTCGACTTGTCGGTTGAGCAAATTCCTGACCCATGAGGTGAGCGCCGGCCCCGAATCTGGTCTGTAGGCCCTCTTGAATCGCTGATGTTCGAGGCACTCTGCGTAGAGCAATCGGCTCAAGGACTGGTGAAGCTGGAAATTTTCTGCAGTGAGCTGAGAGTAAAATTGCTCTTGATGTAAACCTCTTCTTTTTCTCCCGGCAATTCCCTTGGCTGCTCTCTTGGAGAGTCTCACTTCTTTGATCAGCATCTGGTGGACCAGTTTGTCCACGAAATAGCCCTCATCAGATCCCACAAATGTCCGGCCGCATTCCGTCAACTCCTTAGGCTTTTCGGGAAAGGTTAGAGTTAGGGTTCCGTCCTGGGACACCCATATGTTTTTAGAGTATCTTCCCTGTACCGTGAGTTCCAATCTCATCGAGCAGAAGTTGCAGTCATGATCTCTGCATTCAGGGGTCCAAGTGATGAGTTCTCCGGTCGGCGTTTTGCACATTCCGTCCCTGTAAAAGCAATTCGTATGGACGATTGGGGACATAATATGTTGATTTGGCAACCGGTAAAGGGTGAGATTTGCGGCGAGACAATTATTGGCCACTGCAACTTTTGTTCCTTGCATCCAGCCTCGCAAGTCCGCGAAATTGCCCTCTGGGAATGATATGTTCAGGGCATTGTTCGTCTGGAATTCGCCGTCGCCGGTTTCGACCATGGGCCCGAATTGGCAGTGTTTTGTCTGGTACATTTCAACGCATCTTGTCGGGAAAAAGTCGTGGTAAATTACCTCAGGAGGCCGAGGGTCCATGATTTTGTCCCCATGGATATTTTTCCGGTAGGTTGTTTTTTCGGTCCGAAGTGCGCACATCAAGGCCGTGAAGGGTTTTGGAGATTGATCCCGCCTGAATATGGACAAAGTCAGGTTTTTCCACTTTCGTTGATCCCTGTACTTGTTGCAATCCGTGTTCATCATCGCGCTGATGTCCCATATCGACCCTGCTGTCGGTGGACAATAAAAGGCGACCCCTTCTTCTGCAACTGGCTCTTGGGCGCGCACGATCGGGTCCCACAATCCAAAGCATCCGAAGACCAAGGCCATAATCGCGCACCAGAGCGGGTTGACGAAAGCTCGGCGTCGGTAGTGCTGGTTTCTCCACCGAGTTGATTGGCCACGCGGATGTGAAAATGGCCGAGGCCGTCCGAAATTTCCCCTGCCTCTGGACGGACGAAATGCTCGTCCTCCGAATTGTGGTGGTTGTAACGCGAATTGTGGCGGTGGAATCCATCGCGATTGAATTGGCTGGTTGCTTGGCCCTGGATGAATTGAAATTCGCTCGGTGATTGATTTGCGTGGTTCCGATTCTGCGGGTGCCAAAACCACTGGCTTACCCGTTGATGTGGACTTTGAAGCTGCTGATTGAGTTCCCGAAGTGCTTTTCAGGATTTCGATTTCTGGCTGATCATCTGTTGCCTCCTGTTGGTACAGCACGTTCGTGGTGATTTTGTGCAGTCTTTGGGCCTGACTAGTTGGCGGTTTTTTCTTGTTTTCTGTCCTGGTGACCGGGTTTTCCACAACATTTGTTCGGAATTCCAAGACGATTCCGTGTCCTTCCAGTGCCTTTCTGACCTCCTGTACAACAAAGTTCTTTGGAGTCCCGTCTTCTTGAACATTTGACGGGTACGCTGCCTCTGTGGAACAGGACGGGACTACTATGATGAAGTTGCATTGGTTGGCCAAGTCGTGGATGTAGTCGGCGATCTCCGCCCAAGCTGAGGCTCCTGGAACATACGGCGGCAGAATCAGAGCGATTTTGCGTCCCAGTCGCTGTTGTTTGCAAAAGTCCCGCACTAACGGGTCGAAATGTCGCTGAAAAGTTGGAAGCGATGTGTTTCGGTCGCAGCTTGGCCAGATGAGGATGGAATGGACCGCTTCTGTTGGGTAGATCCGACTGGTGAACACCGCTTTCCAATCGCCAGGATGTTTGATGTGGACGTACAAACATTTGTTGCCGGTCCAGCTTGCCAGGAAGCGGTTGTTGGAGATGATAATGACTTCTGCTCCAACGACGACCTGTAGTTTGCCAAAACCCCCGCTCGGTGAGTAGAATTCGAAGGCCCGCTGAGTGATTATGGAGTGTTCCCAGTGTCGTCTGACAGTGTCGAACAAATTGCTCATCGTGTTGTTCTTTGGATCGGTCGGAAGTTCTCCGTCAATTCTGATCGGGACCCAAGTTTCGGTGAGATACTGTCTTTCGGCCACACGGCAGTGTGTTCTCCACATTTGGACCAAGTCTGCCAGAACATGCTGCACGAAGTTCTCTTCAGTAATTCGAGCTGATTTGCCACAAGCCTCTGTGTGGAGTCGAATCCACTCTTGCACCGCCATGCAGAGCCGTACGGGGTTGTCCAAGATCATTTGCGCCACTGCTGGATACAGAGTTGTCTTGCCCTCGTTCACCATTCGGAAGTGCCAGTTCGCGAAGATCAACTGACCAACCATGAGGATGGGTTTGTCTCTGAGCCAAGAGATCCCTGCGGAGTCAATGCCATGCTTTTCCGCAACTGAGATGAGCAGAATTGTACGGCAGTTCCTGTGAGCTCCATTTCCTGCCAAACAGCATGCGTTGAGTCCCCAATTGTCCAGCTTTATGTGGCCATTTTCGATTCTCGGCAGTGGTGGACCAAACTGGCGACGCCGTGCTGGGATGAAGGACCGGTTACTGGGAGCGAGTTGTTTCCCATCGTTTTCCGTCCGTGGTGTCTCCCGTGTGCGTGCTTCTGGACTGTTTGATCGGGGACGACGTACTTTCGCTGGACTTCGCGATGCTCTGTTCGCCGGTGATTTTCTTCGACGATCGCGTACTGGACTTTGTGACTGTGCTCGTTCCCTGGACTTCCTTTTGGGACGTGACTTCGATCGTCCCGAGCTGCTCTTCTTGGATTTCTTCCGTCGTTCGCTACATTCCTCTGTCGGCGATGAATTTCCTTGTGTGTTCACCAACAGATCGCGAGCATCGCCCACATTGATGTCCTCGTCATAGTCCAATTCGTCATCCAAATCCGCTGACATCGCGTCTTCACCGATCGGCGCTGCGAGCTCGCTGAAATGATGGTTAATCAGAGCGGAAGTTATTTGCCCTTTTTCCCTTGGTTGGGGCCTTCCTTCGGTTCCCAAATTTTGATCTCCCTCATCAACTTCGAGAGGGTACAACATGTTTATCGGCCGCCTGGTTGTGGATCCATTTGGCAGTCGAACTAGGACTGTTCGAGGCGAGATCATCTCCTGAATTCTCGCCAATTTCCACTTATTTCTCGGCTCTTCGGAGTCTAAGATCACGACTTCGCCGATTTTTGGTTCGCGCATGATCCCGTTTGGTTGGATTGCCCTTTCTCTTTCTCTGAGTGAGGGAAGGTATTCTTCACGGAAAGTTTCCCAAAATTTCCCGATCCTGACTTGGGCTTCGCGTCGAATCTTCACCAATTGATCTCGCGAAATCTCACGCCCTGGAATGTAATCTGGATCCTTGGGATTTTCTTCCGTATCCGGACGGATCTGTTCTTCCCCTTGTGGGTATGGACAAAGAAATGATGCTGGGGTCAATGGTTCGAACTTGTCCCCATCGGACATGTGTGTCAATGGTCGGGAGTTGACCACGAAGGTCACTTCTTTAAGGAATGTCTCAAACTCCTTTGCCTCAAGAGTGGACTTCCCCAGTGACCGTCTCAGACACCGTTTGCAGAGAGCGATGAGCCGCTCGTAGAAACCTCCTCTTGCCGGGGAATGCTCAGGGATAAAATTCCATTTGATGCCTTGTTCGGCCAAATTGTTTTGAACGAAGGGATCAGCCCATGCTTTGATCCAATCTTCTTGGACTTTGCTTTGCTCGCGTTTGAGCTGTCCCCGTGTTCTCGGTCCGGTTTTTTCGGGCTGAGACCCTCCCCTTGGCAAATTTTGAATGAAGGGGGCCGCCGCTTTGAATTGAGGACCATTGTCGGACACGATTGTCCTTGTGACATTGTGCGTGCTCGCACAGAACCGACGGAAGGCTTGGTAAAAGTCCTCCGTTGTACATGAGGGCACCATTTCCAAATGGATGGCCCGGGTCACTTTACAGACAAAAATGCTGACCCAAACTTTAGAGGTTTCTGCCTTTGACGCCCCTTCTCTAACTCGGCATGGCCCGAAGTAATCCACCCCGATGTGAGTAAATGGGGCGCTCGGAATGACACGATCCTTCGGCAATGGAGCAAACGGCAATTGCTGGAATGGCTTGGCGTCGTGGAAAGCGCATGAGCCACATTTGATGGATCGGAGTTTTTGCATTCCTCGGGGTGTCCAGAATTTTTTCCTGAAGTTGGCCAATGTGGTCTTGTGACCGGTGTGGTGCAATTTTCGATGATAGTCTTCGAGAACTAATTTGGTGAAATGGGCCGAGTTCGGAAGGAAAATTGGATTGACCATATCGAATGAGAGGTCACTGTTTTGCAATCGCCCATAACAGCGGAGAATGCCTTCCTGATCCTTTCGAACGTTCAAGTTCCGCACTATGCCCTCATTCGGAGGAAGACACCGTTGAACTTCTCGAATGAGCAATTCTTTTGCAAATTCCAGCTCTTCGGATGAGATGGGCCCGTTGAGCCGAATTTCGGAATTGATTCGGCGAATCATGCGATACTGATCATTGTCCGCGCTGCAATTGGACTTACAAAATTTTTCGACGACCTTCAATTTAAAAAATCTGAGCACATAGACCATTGTGCGCTTGAGTTTGATCAATGTTGAGAACCGCGAATGGTCAATTGTTGGAACATTCAGAGGTTCCAGTTCGGCCGCAATGTGGAAAACCTGTTGCGAGTCTTCTTTGAGGGTTTCCCCCGGAGAATAAACCATTGTGGTTCTTTGATTCCACCGATGGCTCGGACGCCACTTTTCATCCTCACGTTTGAGCCAATGCGGACCTTCGTGCCACAGAATGGAAAGTTTTCCTTCGGCAGTCAGTTCAGGGCCTGTGAGCCCTCTTGTTGCCAAATCGGCAGGGTTCTCGTCGCCAGGCACGTGTCTGACCTCGTATTGGCGGAGACGTTCCACTCGGTTCTCGACAAACACGCCCTTCCATTTGGCGGTTTTGAGCCATCCGATGACTGCCTGGGAATCGGTCCACACAACGATTCGTGTCAGATTGATTTTCAGCTCCTCTTTGAAGTAGGGAATCCATTGGACCGCGTTGAAAGCTGCTTGCAATTCCATCCTTGGCATTCGGATTTCTTCTTGAAATTGCTTTTGTCGCTCGGATTTTGGCCACACTTGAGATCTGGCAAAGATCAAGGCCGTCTCGACGAGATTGGCTTTCTGAATTCGGAGGTAGTGGGCGAAACCGAGTGCGAGCCCTGATGCATCCGAGAAGACGTGAAGTTGGACGTCACAATCCGAGAGCCGATGGCATGAAAAGGGTCGTCGAGGGATACTGATAGAAGTCCATTCCTGGACTGCGGATTCAAATGCTTCGGCATGCTCTTCAGAAATGCGTTCACTCCATTTCATCCCTTCTTCGGGTGCCACTTCCCACAATTTTTGGAGCACGAGTTTTGCTTTGAGCAGCATTGGACAGAGAATGCCGGTGGGATCATAAACCCTTGCGATAGACGAGAGCACGTCTCGATTTGTGATTTGTTTGGAACTTTCAAACTCAGGTTTTTGGACATGAATTTCGATTTTGTCGCTGAGCAAGTTCCATGCGTGCCCGAGGACTTTGATTGTGTCCGATTTCATGGTGGCTGCTCGCTCGGACAGCGGAATTCCGGACAAAGCTGTCGCGTCATTAGTGGCAATTTGGTAAAAATGAAATCCGCCCTCCTGAAAAATTTTTTGAGCGAATCTGATTTCTTTGAAGACCGCCTTTGGATTCGCGTCAAACATGAAGTTGTCGACGTAGGTTCCTTCCTTCAATCTCTTTGCCACCGATGCCTTCCAACCTGTCGTGTATTTGTCCAGATGATTTGCTACGCACATGGACAGGAGAGACGGCGAGCATTTCAGACCAAAGGTTGCAGCTGCGAATCGGTACGCGCAAACATTGTCCTCTGTGACTCCTCGGTTCACATCTCGAAGCCAGAGGAGCCTCATGGCATCCCTATCGGATGTTCGGACCTTCACCTGCAAGAAGGCTTTTTCAAGATCTCCCAAAACCGGAGTGTTCATCAGGCGAAACCGAATCAGCATGGCTATTATGTCCGAATTGTGGAGTGGACCTCTGAAGAGACAATCATTCAAACTCGGCAAAGTTTTCCTCAACTTGCTCGAGGCATCATACACAATTCTCAGCTTAGTGCTCTCGCTGGAATTTCTGATCACACTTTGGTGAGGGAGATAATGCAGCACATGTTCTGCATTTTGGCCGAAGTCACTCGTTTTGCCATTTTCTTGTCTGAGATCGACCTCCTCGATGATGCCTTTCGATAGCTGATCCTGCATGATCCGGTCATACTCCTTCAGTAGATGAGGCTGCGCTTTCAGCTTGCGCACTTGGCTGCGGAGACGTCCGAGTGCCAGTCCAAAGTTGCTCGGCAATTGTGGAATTTTGTCCTCGCGCCACAGTAGCCCGACTTCGTATTTTCCGTCGACGAAGCGTACGCTTTCGTTGAATTTGCGTTGCAAAATTTTGTCCTCTTCCGCTTGTGTCTGGGCTTCATCCGGCGTTTGAGGTGCTTTCGGCCCGTACTGTCCCAGAAAGTACTGCTTGGCCAAGTTCTTGAACTCCGAATCCTCGTTTGGATCTTCAATGGAAACCGCTGCCACTTCTTCCACTTGACATGCGACACGGTATGATGGACAGATTGCTCCCTTGCCCGCAATTAGTTGTCCAATTTCCGATGAATATATCCAAAATCCGCTTTCCAGCTGTTTTTCTGGCCAAATTCGCAAATGCGGAAAATATTCGATGCTAATGAGCAGGTCCGGTTCATCCAAGTCGATCGGAAGGTGCGACTTGTCCTGCTCTTCCTCGGCGTCATCGATGATCGGCATATTTTGAAGAATATTTGGAGTTGCTGTCGCTTCCAACACCAGCCGCTTATTGGATTTTGTAACCATGGCCACTCTGAATGAGCTCGCAATCATTTGCTCGCTTTCTTTGGCCCTGAACGGCGTAACGCCGAAGCGTTCATTTTTAACGCTGATTGGCAGATCGAGTTTTTTGGCGATCTCTTCTTTGATGTAGGATCGCATGCTTCCCGTGTCGACGAACACCTTGGCCCATATCGACTTACTTGGGTTTTCGGGATTGAACAGCTCAATTGCCTTACAGAATAGCACTTTGTGCAGGGCAATTTTCGAATTTGAGATCACCGGCGCAGTCACTTCGCCTGATTTGCGCCCCTGGTTCGATCCACTGCGGTTTCTCTCTTCGCAGAGAAAGGTTAAATGGCTCCCCTGACAATGGAAACAGTTTTTCAGACTACGGGTTTTACATTGCTCAAATTGGTGCCCCGCTCTGACACAGCGCGCGCAACGTCCAAGTTCGCTCAGGCGGGCTTTCCGGTCATTGACCGTTCGATATTTTGCGCATTGGTCGCTATAGTGCGTTTCTTTCTCGCATAGAATGCACCATTGTTTTTTCTTGCCCTTTTGGATAGGAGAATTTGAAGTTTCTGGTGCCCCTTCTTTGGGCTGAATTTTCTCTTGACCCCGGGATTTTTTACCCTTCGAATTGCCCTTTTTCTTTTGGTCTTCCGTCGCTGAAAATGTTATCGACGGTTCAGCTTGACCATGGGCTTTGCCCTTCTTTGTTGGAACTGATTTTTTGTTCCTCAGGTGGTCATGAGCATAAATTGAATTGATTTCCTCATTTCGGCGGACCATGATGTCCAACTGCTCCCGAAAATCTGATGTGGTCCAATCATCTTGACCATCTCTTTTGCTGGTCATTTCTTTCAGAAATTGGAAATTCAATTTTTGCTCCAATTGGATCCAAATTTCCTCGCCGTCCGTGTCGCGACCGAGTGCTTCGAGCTGTCTGCAGATTTTTTCGACTTTTAGCTGAAATTCTTTGATGTCCTTGAACGACTGACACGGCTTCAAGCTGCTGAGCTCGGTGTACAGAGTTCGAATTGAACGGTTTTTGTCGCCGTATCGGGTCTTCAGGAGGTCAATGGCCGTGGTATAACAAGAATTGTCCCCCATGTCAAGCCCCTCAATTAGTTCTTTAGCTTCGCCTTGCAATTGCCCCTTCAAATAAATGTAATTGTGGAGAGGTGTCAAGTGCAGGGAATCGATGGCATGCTCAAACAATTGCCAGAACTCGTTCCAGGAAGTGGATTTTCCGTCAAAAGTAGGCAGCGTCCACTCGGGAGCGCGCAATTTGATCGACGGAGCCGCTGGCTGATCAGGGTTGGCCGGTGCTGGTTGACCTTGGCCTCCGGCATTGGCAGCTTCATTTCTGATGGCAAGCTCCAGCGCTTCCTTTTTCTTCAGCAGTTTCCGCTCCTTGGCCCTCAGTGTAGTGATCCGGGTGTTCGCCTGATCCAGCCTTTGATCGATTAGCAGGGTGTTTGACAAGTCTGTCATTGCTGCATCCAGTGCTGGTCGTTCTTCTTTTGTCGCTTTCGAAGCGAGGGTGGCCCAATCCTCCAATTTCTCCGTGATGGTATCTGACGCAGTGCTGAGTGAATGTAGAACTTGTTGCACATGCATGATGATAGGGCGAAGCTCGATTAGGCGCTCATCGTTTGTCTCTGCGCAAGCATCATCATAATTTTCGATTTGCTCGGCCGCACCCGTGTTTATTTTCCTGATAGCCTGTTGAATGGCTAGCTTTATTGCATTAGCCATTTTTCGAAAAAAGCGCGAAACTCCGGAATTCCGATAGATTGAGTTCGAAAAATCCGCTCGTTAGACCTTTTAGACTGGTCTTTTGAAATGATTATTCGGCTCTTTAGAATGGCCTTCCGAAATGATTTATTGGCCCTTTAGAATGGCCTCCCTGAGCTTCGAGTCTGAACTTACTCGCCCCCTTATTCCCGAATAATCTTAAGGCCTTTAGATTTGGCCGATGCCCTTTGCTTTGGCCGTTTAGATTTGGCCCAGTATCGGCTCTTTTATAAATCGAATATCAGGAACCTTTTAGAAGGTACCGTGATTACAGGGAGCCTTTAGATTAGGCGTTTATACCCTGTGCGATTTATTCCGATACTATTTTTCAAAGAAAATTCGACCCAAATCCCGCCCTTTTGCCTGTTTGTACTGCTCGAACTCGTTGGTGCACTCGTAGAGAACGGGCAATGGCGGCGGCTCCCCAGGCGAAAATGCGAGCACGGAGGAGCACAGAGCGGCGGCGAACCGGGGCAGAGGAAGGCGGCACTCGAACGGGCGCTGAAATGGGCACACGAACGAGCTGAAGAAGTCGAACACGAACGAGCGGCAGGCGCTGATCAATCTTGAGAACGCAAACTTGTTGGAAATTGAAATTTGCTCCAACAAATTTTGAGAAACGCAAACAATTTTTAAGTATTTGCTTTATTTGCGTTCTAAAAAACGAACAATTAAAATTAAAATAAAACGAAAATTTAGAAGGAAAATTGTTACAAAAATGAAATAAATTTAAATGGTGAATTTTGATGAAAATTGTAACAATTTTCTTAAGGCAAAAAGATTAAATGCAAAAAGTGAAAAATGATGATTTATGGGGTATAAGAAATGGCTTAAGTATGGCCTAAGAGAGCGAAGGGCGAAGAGCATTGCATTTGTAAAGAATGGGAATGAAAGCGAAGCGGAAATGGATCGATGTGTGAACATTAAATGGCGATGTGAGAAAAGATCATATAGATAGATAAAAAAGGTTGAATATTTGATGAGTACTGTATTATAAGAATAATGAATAAAATAAATAGAACAAAAATTATGATAAAAATGGATTTAAACTCAAAAACTTAAATCACTCAAATCTCGCGCTCCGCGAGTGTATGTCTGACACGGCGGTGGGATTCGAACCCACTCCTCTGGAGTTTCTCAGTCCAGCGTGCTAACCATTACACTACGCCGCCGAGTTTTTGATATTTTAAAAATCTTTTTTTATCATTTTTAAAACAAAGGAGCATAGCAAAATAATTTCCAGCACTAAACAAAAATGCTTGAAAAATTTTTATGCTTCAAATTTTTATTCCATACAAATCAGGCCCCCCACTCATGAATGGATTGATCAATCACCTAATTTCATGTCATTAACGATTCATTACTTGATTCCATAAGGCGCATTTGCAGTCACATTGACCGACAAAATCACCGTGTCATTCTTGTCGTCGTACCATCCGTTTTCAGGGTCCATCAGGTTCTGAATTTGCAATATTAGGCACATTAAAATCGTGAAAATCCTTTCAAATCCAACTCCGAATGTGACGAACTGTGGAATTCCCCAACCGTGCGCTGTAGCTTGGAAAATATTGTAGAATTGCCGTACATGGTCCTCCTTTCCTTCTTTCTGCGCAAGTATGCGCAGCGTAACGAATCCGGCACAGCGCCAATTTGGATCTTAAAAATTTGTCCAGTATTAAATAATTCAATTTTTTTTCAAGAGCTTAACCACCCAACCCACCCTTATTGTCCGCGTTGCAATACAAATAAAAACTCAAATATTTTTGAGCAATTCCAAAGCGTGGCCGGTGTTCACAAGGAATTGCCATAATTTTCCAGGGAATACCGCCAATTTTGACAGCCTCGCTTATTATAGCGCTTTTTTCATCTCCGCGCGCAAATTCGGACAATTTTTCAATTTTCATTATAATTCTTCCCTGCTGCATGTTGTTATTGCATAGAGCTAAAATCTTGAGGAGATCTGAAAGAGAAAGAAAAATTCCATCGAATAAACACCTTAACTCTATGACCATTGATTCCATTAATCTGCTTCGGATCTACTCCTGCTGCTGCTGCTGCTGGATCATGAACATCATTCTGTGACGGTTTTGGATGAAGTGGGGAACTACCCAGCATTTGGATATTTAGCTACCAAAATAAGTTTAAAATAATAAATCTCTTCTTAAATTAACATATAATTTTATTTTTTCCATAGATTTTTCCTATATTTATAGCATACAACATAATTTTTTGTCAATCTAATGAGTGCTATGATAGGTGGGTAGTATTGAGTCGAGATGAAAAAAAGTTAGCGGTTATCTATGAAAACTTAATTTTTAAACATTAGTAAATAATAATTATTTTTTTAATCAATGATCGTGGATCTGATAAAAAAAGAGTAATTATTAAAATAAAAATTTTGTATATATTAAAAATGTCCTTTTTGAACATGGAATTAATTAGAGAGTAAGCGGGCCACCATATAAAGGAAAAACTAAATAGTTAATATTTTTGGAGTCAAAATTCCGAAACTTTCTGTAATAATTAATCAAGAGAAAATTTGATTTTTTCAATCTATAAAGTAATAAAGATTTATACCAAAAAAAATTTTTCACAGATAAAACATAATTAGGTTTTAAATATTGTCTCCACGAATACGACATCTTTGGCGACAAAAAATGATTTTTATTCAGCAAAAGTGAATTCCTTTATTATGGAGCATGGTGGAAGGCGAACTAATTTTGCCAGGGGAAAGCATTTGAATTTGACCACCCTTATGAATTAATGGACGGGAAACCACATCAATTGTGATTAATTTGAATCTTTTGAACAATTGTAAAGAGGGGGTTAACTCCATAGAATCCAGTTCACTAGAATCCAAAAACTTCTCTGCGCCCAAAAACTTTTATCGCCTGGCCAAAATTATAAAAAGCAGAAATATGTAAAATTTTAAGACTTACTTTTGGACTTTTTGGTTTTTCGAATTTCTCCAAAAATTTTTTAAATTTTTCGAAAAAGTGCAAAAAGTCAGTTTTTTGAAAATTTCAAAATTTTTTCAGGGAAATTCGAAAACCAAAAAGGCCAAAAATGGTGCCTTAAAATTCTGAACCTTTTTCTTTTATTATGTTTTTGGGTTCTACCAAACATAAAAGTTTTTGGGCGAAGGGAAGTTTCTGGGTTCTGTGAGCTGGAGTTGTACGTAAGTACTTGAAAATGACCATTTTTAAAAAGGCTTCAACTATACACAAGAAAGAACAGATTTGGTGGAAATTTTTCTTTATTAGAAGGGGTGAAATTGATAAAAAAAATTTTCTATACATATTTGACCCCAATCTTATATTTTGATCTTAATGTCCTTATTCCAAATATTTTTCAAAAAATTTACCGGCTACACCACCTATCGGTATGCTCCTCCTCTGTATCTTCAAAAAACATGTGAAATCAAAAAATTTCTAAGGCCCATTAAAAATTAAATTTTCCATGTTTTATTTTGCTAGACCTTAGGTGCCCAATCCTGCCGATAAATTTCTGGCTACTTAAATGAATCAACTTTTATTATTTTTTAAACTTGTTTAATATCAGAAAAAGAAATAAAAATAATTTTCTGAAGAATTCTTCACTTTACCTCTGAGCTGTTAGCTCTACTTACATGACTTTCTTATCCAAAACTCTTTGCTGACTGCTTATTGTTCTCCGGTAATTGCTGAATTTTTATTTATCAAAAATTCGAATTTTTGTTCGAAGAAATCTAAAAGTACGAATTTTTTATCTGAATTTCGACAAATTAAAGACATCAATAGATAGAGAATAGAGAAAAATTTCTGCACATTTTTGCTTCTTATACTTTATCTAAAAAGATCTGAAAATAATTTTAATTCAAACTTCATTGGACCTTTTTAACGCAAACATTGGGCCATTTTTATTGGGCCTTTTTAACGCACACATTGGGCCATTTTTAAAATGGATTTTGATGGCCAGAGTTTCGATTTTTTTAATTTGGGTCATTTTTAAAACAGATTTTGATGACCCAGAATTTCGATTTTTTGAGAAATCATGTACCAGCGTCACGTACAGTATTTTGGGGATCAGTATAATGGTCACGTACTAAAGGCACATAGTACGGTATGGAATGGATAAATTTCTTGGAATTTTAATTTTGGTCGAAATTTGAAAGAAATAAAGCAAATTTTTACTTTAAATTGTTTATTGAACCATTTTTTGGTCAATTTTTTCTATAATAGTTGACCATTTTTAGCCATTTTTGGCCAGCATTAAAACAGTACCAAAATCTATCTCCTGAGTTTTTTGTAATCAATTTATTTTTGAAATTGTCTCATTTTTAGTTTTTTAGTCTGATATGGTCTAGATCATAATCCACATGACCTGATCCTGATCCAGGTGGTCGGATCAGATCATTTTGATTACCCAGCTCCCTAGATCAGGATCAAATCATCTCCGAAAAGTTGTATGGATCATCGGGAACACTGCTGTACACTTAATTCGATATTTAGAGAAATTCAAACCATCGAGTTTTTACAACCAATGTCTGATGTGTATTATTATTTAACGATTTATATTTTAATACAATTAACCTACAAAATTTATTATTATTTTGGACTTGATATCGCACCTTGAAATACGAATTTATAACATTTCCCAATTTGAAATTCCTGTTATAACCGGACTTTAAAATAAAATTATTAATATTTAAAATCTGAAAAATTTAAAAAAATTTATTTTCCATTATATACCAAATAAATTATGTCGTTCAAAAATAATTTAAATAATTTTTATATATAATTAACCAAAAAAATCCGAGAATCAAAATGGAAAGTAAAAAAAAAGAAATTTATGTTGATCTTTCCTCCTCGCCGATCAGTCGTCCAGGTTGCCCAGATCGCTAGAGGAATGGGAAATTTTTAATATTTTTAAGAAAAAAATTACAACAGAATAATGCAAAAAGAATAAAAAATTATGAACTAAATAAATCCAATCAGTTAAAAATTTATGTTTCTCAATAGACAATAAATTGCTAATGTAAAAATATCAAAAAATTAAAAAATAAAAATTCTTTTTGGAACAACTTATATACGGGAAAAATTAATTTGATTTTCGCTAATAAATGAATTCAAACTAGACTTTTCAATGAAAAAATGATCTAATACTCACGGCACAGAGTCCATTTCCCTGGCCCAAAACTCGCGCAACATCGACTGGCAGATACTCTCCTGTGAACGATCACGGACCCAGTAATGGCCGTTCTCTTTTGATAGCTGGAGTGGACTATGATCGAGCAGCTGCAACTCCAGAGGCCTGTTCATGTTCTGCAGCAGCGTGTGCAGCTTGTCCACTTCTGCAGTTGTATGATTCCGCTGTAGCAGGCAGGTCAGCTTACGCAATTTCTATGAGCATAAAGTTGTGTGGTTACGGAAGAAATTGTTATATTATAAAATCAAACTTACACGTAAATTGAGCCGCTTTTATTATTTTTAAAATACCAAGACAATTTTAGATTCTTCAAAAAATTTGGTAGTGTGGTAATTTGCAACATATCAAAAAGCTGCCTAGTATATGTTAAATGCAACAAAATGTGGCGATATTATTTTACATGTAACCAAATATCCATGTTTTGAAACTTTATGGTATCAGTGATGCACGCAATCGTTTTTTTTAAATCCATATAACTCGTAATATGAACCCAATAAAATCCATAATTACATGCATCTTGATATGTATATATGTATTAGGGTTGAGCGGGACCGGGACCGGGCCGTGATTCCCGGTCACCCCGGGACCAGAGTCCCGGTCCCGGTTTTTAAAAACCGGGGAATCGCAACCGGGACCAAAAATGCACCCCTAAGAATGGTATTTTTGGTGAAAATTTTAAAAATTTTGGGAAAATTTTTAGGTTTCAATGGTGAAAATTCCTTAAGAAATTTTATTTTTTTCGGCTTAAAAGGCAAAATCTTCCACCCCCTTCATTTCTCCATCTATTTCGACCTCTACAATAACCCTTATTCATAAAGAAATGGGTCACACCCAAAATCTCAACGCACCTAAAATTTCAATACCCAAAATCTCAAATAAAATATTAATAAAAAATAAAATATTAAATGTCTCAAATAAAATACTAATAAAAATAAAATATTAAATGTTTTGAAATTTTTTTAGAAAAACCCTAGGCCACTATAATTTTTTTCTGAGGACACTATAATTTTTTTTTGAAAAATCCGAGCAAAAACGTCTGGGATGGAATAAATTTTGAAGCCTATAATTTTTTTAGAAAAATCTATACTATATATACAATAAACAACTGAACATTCAAAATTTTCCGTATAATTTAGAAAAAAAAACAAAATAAACATACGGCATTCTGTTTGAATAAATTTGCGATGAACTCGACGGGCAATGGCATTCCTTTTGATAGATGTAGATACTGTAAATAAAACAAAAATTGTGCTTTTATAACTAATAGATATTAATAGGGAACGAAATATATAGACTAAAAAATTGCGAAATATGGCCATAATATGTATAATAAATGCCAAATATGGATTTACGTGGACTAAAAAATTGTTTCAAATCAAAAATTTTAGCGTAAAAACGTTAGTTGTTCGATCCTTTCTTCGATACATAAGTGCAAAAATATAACATATAAAGCTACTCTCATATATCACTTATATGGTATATGCATATTATTTTAATTTTTTAATAATGTTGGTTGTACTAACTTAATTATTATTAAATCAAATAAAATACAAGAAGTGTGAAAAATTCAATTTCGTTTATTTTAAAGGTCGTTCCCTTGTCTCACACCAAAGTCTGAAAAAAATCATTAAATCATTATTATTCGAATTTATTTTTTCATCCACCTCAATATTGCCCCTGACATTCATTTCATTGATTGTAGCCAAAAATTGAGTGCCCAATTGTTGTAGCCAAAAATTGAGTGCGTGTCCACTGTGGATGTATACAGAGCCGATGGAAATAGAACGCAAATGGACAAGTTGGAACACGGATCGGAGGGCGGGGTATAATGGCCTATAAAAAAGAGAAACAAATGATTTACATATTTGACATTTCGCCCATTAGTTATTTCGTAGCTTTGGCCAAGCTCTGGCAAAAACCCATTTGGATTAAGTGAAAGTAGCCAACAAGTGAAAATTGCGCGGCAAGCTAGCGCAACCTCCAGTATGAATTTATTTTTGTGAATATTCATGCTTGCCGATACGTGCGGGTCATCGGGCAAATAGTGCAAATCAGGGGCGTTTGGCGTAAAATCAATTATTTTTTCCGAAAAATTCGAGATCTATGATGAAAATATGAATTTGCAATCTTTCTGTCAAAATCACTATAGTAGAAATCACCGGTGAATTTAATCCCAAATTTTAGCTTAATTTTGCATATTTTAATTTTTTGTCATTCCATCATTTAGTCATTTGGATGTAAATATTAGATTTGCATTATTTGCCGTACCAACATTTGCAGCCCGAGAGCTAAATGATCCATAATCTTAATTTGACTAAAAAAATTTATTTTGGTCATAATTTCTTTATAGTTCATTTCGTAGACAATATATTTGAAAACTCTCAAACAAAAGAAGTTTTGGAAAATTATTTTTGATCTAAAATCCCAGAATCGAAACGATTACTTGAAATCTCTATTTCAAAAATGTGATTCAAAAATAAAAATCTACTTACTCTTCATCCTCTTCGTTTAGGGGCAAGTAAATGAATATGTTAAAGGAACAGTGCTCTAATAAGGGACAATGCTTTGCAACCAAGTGAAGAACCTGTAATAGGGTTTTTTGAATATTGTCGGAGGATTTAAGGTTATGGGCAAGAATTTGCGCCATTTTAGATCAATTAGTCTATCCCTTTTGGTCCAATCAAGTTTTAAGGGTCCAATCAAATTTTTGAAGAGTGAATTTGATCAGTTTGTGCAAGAAAATTTTTTAGCTACAAATTATGGTGTCAAATTTTTTTGACATTTTTTTTGTTAAAAATAATATTGATAAAAAATTACATTATTTTGATGATATTTATTCTTAAGCCATAATCGGTGGTTCTCTGGTTCTACATTCATGAAAATTTTAATATAATACATCTATTTTTTAGAAGGCAGAAAGCTGGTCAAAAGCTAAGGCTAAAAATGAAAAATGAACGAACGGCGTAAACAAAGAGAAAAGGGGAAATGGGACCATTTGAAAAAATTGGACAAGCCATTTATGTATTATTAATTTCAGATGATCTTTTTTTTTAAAAAAACATCATACATTATTTTAGAAAGTTAACCTCCTGCTTGTTTAAAATCAATTGGATCCTTAAAATTTTGATTGGACCCCTAAAAAATCGATTGGACCCCTCAACTGGAGTAGAGCCTCATTTTTTTTTATTCAAAAAGATATTTTTTGTTTTTCCACCCTTAGAATTAATAAATTAAAAAAATCAAATAAATCTTTCGACAAAAATCAAAATAAAAAGATTTTTTATGTTATTTTCACTTACCCGTGAGTTAACCTGACCCAGCAAAAGTGCCCTTAGCTGTGAACCAATCTTTGCCAATGAGTTACCAAACAGATCGGCATCGGACAGATTGAAACTGAGACGCAAGTAGAAGATCCTGTCAAATGTCCAAATGTATAACATAGTTACACCACTTCTATAATCTGATAGAAAGTACGATGTAATACAATAAAAAGGCGAATCAATGTAAATGATCAGATCCTGGTCATTACTATTCAAAACTAAAATGTGAAATTCGCTTGATTGCGAAACGCCAATTGATTGAACCAAAATAAATAATTTGTCATGAATCTTTAGAAAATTAATCTATTGTTCAATTTGATCCTGAATTTTTATGCTTAAATTTTATTTCATTTTCACTTAGCAATGGAAGATGAACAATTCTTCCCTATTGATTAGCATAAACCCATTTTTAATCAACAAAAATTTTATATCATATATTATAACTAATAATTTTATGTATAATTAATCCCTTATAACCCGTCCATTGTATAGTAAAAAATCTGTCCCGTTGTTTAATGGGATATCATTTTTGATTCTCCCAACGGGCCCAAACTACCAAATCGATTGATCGATCAATTCATCAGCTGATCGATCATTTTAAATAATTGGCCAAAGCCAACTCAC
The DNA here is from genome assembly GCA_001026735.1 of Rotylenchulus reniformis. NCBI lineage: Eukaryota > Metazoa > Nematoda > Chromadorea > Rhabditida > Hoplolaimidae > Rotylenchulus > Rotylenchulus reniformis. The sequence continues at coordinate 61,897 of LDKF01000368.1, read as the reverse complement.
TTTTCAAACAAAACCAGCATGGCCAGCACCATCTTGCTGACCGCACAGCGCTTTGGCAACATCAACATGGCCAGTTGAGGGCAACCCGAGGTAGCGAGTCCGACCAGCTCATCAATGCGGTGGCTCTTCTGCTCGTTGGTCAAGTTGGTGTACAGTGACAGTGGGCCCTCATTGATGTGCAAAAAGCGGAGGGAGGAGGGTAAAGCTACAAGGCCCATTTCGGCGGACTTAGCAACCGGAAGGCGCAACGCTTTCAGTGACGCGTTGTTAACGCGCAAAAAATGACGCAACGCCGCTACATTGTACCAATCCTTTAAGGGTCAGGGGAATATAATTTATATTGTCATATATAAATAATACGGAAAAATAAAAAAATATATAACGTAATATAATTGTGGAGTTTAATGTTCTCGAAATATTTTAATTCGAATATTTCTACTTTTTAGTTTCTTGGTTTGCTCATAGTCAAAGAGATAAAGTGCGCGTCATAAAAATGTGGTAATCCTTATAAGTTATAATTTTTTAAGCAATTTAGTGAAGGTAGCCTATATTTCTCATAAACTGATCACACGTTTACTTTGTTTTCAATTTAATAAATTCGAAAAATGCCTCGAAAAATTAGATAATCAAAAGAGGAAATTTCCACATTTTTCTGACGCGCATTTTACTTTATTTCTTTTCATATAACTCACAATCTCGGATAAGTGAATGCTCTGAAGCCGCTTCAAATTATCCGCAACCGCACGCAAGGTGTCGGAACGCACTTTCCCGTCGAAGCGCAAATGACGCAAATTGTGCATCATGTTCCATGGCAATATGTCATATTTTGTAAGCGCCGCAAAGTTCAACTCGCGCAAGTGTGGAGCGCATCGATTGATCAGCGGCTGGTATTTGGCCAACTGAAAATGTGGATGACCCGAGTTCTAGTCTTTAAGGGCAAAATATATAATATTTTTAATTGGCTTTATGAAAATGAAAAACCGGTATAAAGGAATCCAATGTTTTTTTTTCTCGCTACAGGACATTAATCCCAAAGGATTAAAGCCACCAGGCCAAAACTTTGGGCGGTCTTTTCAGTTTTTTTTTCAAATTTCTACAAAAATTATTGGAATTTTTAAAAATTTTGAAAAGTTTATTAATAGACAATGGTTTTTTAAAGGAAAATTTCAAAATTTTTCTGGAAAATCGAAAAACTAAAGAATCTAACAGATTTAGCATAGCAACATATACATAATTGCCTGGTTTGCAATGTCCTAAAGGACTAATGACTTGACTCCGATTTTCTTAATCATCCACAATAATACAGGCTTTTTATCTATGCGCGCAATTTTCTTTTTAGTTCATTTTCTGTTAAAATAAAAATATAAGGATTCTTTACCATTCCTAAATGGGATTGTCAAATAGGTTCTTTGTTAAATAAAATTAAAAAGATTTTTTTGATTTAAAAATGCATTGATAAATCATCTATAA
>LDKF01000368.1:28724-56986 GCA_001026735.1 Rotylenchulus reniformis | reverse complement strand
GGCAGTCCGATAGAGATCTCTGGGAAACTTTTTTTAGCATATTTTCAGAAGGAATTTGGTCATTTTTCATAGAAAATAAGTTTTTATTTTTCTTTGATTTTTCTATATTTTCTGTTCATTTTTTTATGAATTTTTACAATTTTTATGATGTGCGATTTTTTGATTTTTTTATGGATTTGTTTACCATCCCCAATTTTGGTGGGATCCTTTTGCCAATGTTTAAGTTAAAAAGGAAAAAACCTTCAACGAAACCAATCCATATGTTTCGGCCATCCGGAACTTGAAAATTTTTGAAAATTTTTGGAATGGCGGCCATTCGAAACTCTCGCTGTCGTAATTTAGCAAAAACTTTTCGCAAAACTCTTTCTTTGTTAAAATTAATTAAATACCAAGTTACATTTTAATTATTAATTCGAAATATTTTTAAGATGTATATTTATACCTTTGTTTTTTTTTTAATTTTATATTCATTTATTATGTATATATTGTTTAATATAAAACAAAAAAAAATAATGAATAATTTTATAAAAAATATTGATAAATCAATTTCTTCCGTCACTTCTATTTAGTGTAATGCGCATAGAATTTTATTTTAATTCTTTATTTTCTGAATAATAAATGGAAGAAAATATTTTAGTTGTTTATTATATTATTTTTGCATAATACTCATTGGTTTTAATATTTTTCTTATTAAAATATTAAACTGGTTTTTAATTTATTTTTTGACAATTAAACAAGATAAAGGTTTTTCCAATATAATAGATGGTTTATCTGTTTATTTTTTAAGATTAATATTCTATCGCTTTTCTTTATATTCAATTATTTTATTTTTAAAAAAGCTAAATATTTAAAAAAGTTTTACTCTTTTATTAGTTGTTTAAAATTATCTATGACTAAAAAGTATTATTAAGGGTACAATGCACCGTGCCACAATGCTTAAACACTGTATAGCGTACACTTGACTGGTATCGATTTGTTGCGAATCCTCATCATCAAGTCCTCGAACGCCTAATATCATTTTATTTTTTACCGCGTAACGCGTAATACTGCTTTATTTTTTAACAAAAAAAACTGCATCAGTTATATTAAAATAATGGTATTTTATACGCATTTCATTTATTTTTTTAATTAATAAAAAATTATAGTTGTTATCTATTTTTGATTACAATTCAAGGAAGAGTCTTATTTGAGCATCTTAAAAATTAATTTTTTTTTAATATTTACTTAACTATACTCAGTATGGAGTTCGAGATCATATACAGCTTTTATTATGTTTAACGTTACAAAGAGGTAGAATGGGGGTCTAATTCCAGACAAGATGTTGTTTAATGGCTTCTATGATATTGTCGTCGTGATTGAATGTTGTTACGGTATTTGTTGGAACCAAGCATCGGCAAGTGGGCGTAATAATAGCCAAAAATTGAGCAGACTTCACATTACTTGATAATAATTTATTATTTTTTAAATAATTTAAAATCAATGATCGTTTTATTAAGGTCATAAGTATTTTTTTTATTTAAAATTTTTTATTAATAAGATAATAAGATATTATTAAGCTAAGATAATAAGATATATATCAATAAGATAATAAGATATTATTATCTTATTGATTTATTTTATTTAATTATAAATATATAAATACTATTTATGTAATAAGCTTTTTTATGGGAAATTTTTTATTTTTATTATTAATTTCCCTTATGAAAATGTTCCACAAAGATATGAAGATCGATTTTAACAATTCAATTTTTTGGATTTAAATCGAACGGTTGAGTAGCGATCGCGGCCTTTGATGTAAAAGAGGTAGGGACAAAACTGCACATACTAAAGGCATAAGAATTCATAATGTATAAATGATTTAGTTAAATGTGTAAACGATTTAGTTAGTTATTAGTTAGTAAATGATTTAGTTAAATTTAAATTTATTTTAAAATTTACATAAATATTGGATTTTTATTTTATTCATTATTTTATCTAGTAATTTTGATGTGTAAATTAGGCCTGAATGCATTCATAATGGAGGGAGAACCAGTTCATTTTTTAAAATATTGAATAAATCAGTGCATATTCCTTGTATTATTTATTCACATTTAATATTTCAATGTATTTATGATCAGAAAAGGACCAGATACTGATCAAATTTGATTAGATTTTGATTCACATTTCGAAATTTTTATTTATAGAAATGTTATAATTTGTTATATAAGTAACGTTCATTTTTAGATTCATTATTATATTAACTATATTAGATATGACAAATGTGACACGTACCGTCGTTTTCAACGGGACTAAATTTACTTTTTTCTATTATTTTATTCTTTAATGTTATTTTTAAACTGATTTTTTTATTTAAAAAATGTATTTTTTTAATTATTAGGAGGCCTAATTTCTTAAATTTTTCACCGAATAATCATTCTTAATATGTTCTAACGAAGAAACAATATATTTATCATCATAAAAGATCCATGTATACTTATGAAATTATTTTTATCCTTTTTTATTTACTCTACTTCATAAAACATTTAAATTTGATATTGAAGTATATTATCCATAAAATATTTTAAAATTTTAAATATTTAAAAAGAATTAGAATTTATTAATACATTTTTACCAAAGCTTTTTGGATGTTTTTATTTAGAATATTTATTTAATCTTTTGAAAAAAATATACTAATGTATAAAAATAATAAAAGTTACTTTTACAACGCAAGATCCTATTAACTTGATTATACTATGATCTCATATTGTCTTTCATTAATATTTTTTTCTAATACATGAAATAGAACAATAATTATTTTTAAAAATATTATAGATTTATATATGTTTAAATAAATTTTATCTTTTTTAATCATTATATAAAATCATATTATAAAAGAGTATACGATTTTTTGGATTAATTAGGAAAAAATAATGATTTATATGTAGCAACTTTTTATATTTAACAATTTCCATTGTAAATTTTCTATCGATATTTATTTTATCGAAATTAATTAAATTGATTTTTTAACATTTAATTTTGTCATTTTTACCATCAAAATATTTTTGATGAGTAGAAAAAAATAGATCCATGATTAGATGAAGAAATAAGGAAATCATTTATAATATAAGGTGAGTTTTGTAAATTATTGGTCCGATGGAGTGTGATCCGATAAATCGTTAATGCGTATTTCATTTTTTATATTTTAGCTTAGTATTTATATTTTGATGCATTTGCCTTTTTAATATTTTTTCTTTGTATGTGGAATCAAAATTTTAATTATTTGTTCCTCAAATATAACTTGAAAAAAAGGATATTTTTCAATCTTTATTGATATAGAATTATTACATAAAAGGAAATATCCATTTTGAGAAATACATCATTCTTAATTTAAAATTACACCTTTTCTTATGATATCTTTCAATCTTCCCAAGCGCCACTTGTCATTGATAATATTTTAGTTTTATTATATTTTAATTTATCTTAATTAAAAATTAATTTTTATTCTATAAAACGTTTTATCTGAATATTCTTCTTACTCTCGAATGTCCGAACAAGCCCAAGTCTTGGACATCAAATACAAGTCCAATGGACTTTGGCATCCATCAAGTCAACATTATTCTTATAAAATTTTTATTAATTTTTAATTGGGATATTTTTGTAATTTTATATTATTGCTAAAATAATTTTTTGAATATTTTTGGTTGATGTAAAATTTTATTATAGTTTATTCACGTATTACTGCTGGGAAAAAATGAATATTATAGTACATAGTTCCAATGAAACAAAATTAATTAGAACTTTATTTTTTGAGCAATTATTTTATAAATTTATGATATAAAATGATATTTTAACTTTCAGGTGTTAATTTCCCAATTTTTTAATATTTTCTTTGGACTTGTCTTTGGAGATCGATCCATCAGGACATATATGTCTAGACACTCTGCGCATAAGCAGATATGAAAACAGTTTTCCGGCTTTTGGTGGCGCGACGAAAAATGATTAGTGTAAAAATATTTTTAAATTTTTTTAACTTCATTCTACTTTATGGCCTCCAAATTTTTATTTATAATGATTGGAAAAATTTAATTATTTTTATTTTAATTTTTTATAATAATGAGCATTTTTTAAAATTATACTGATTTATATAACTGAGGTATTTAAATATATTCTATTTTATTTTCCATTTTTTAATATTTACCTACTATAATATTTTTACAATATTCCATTAGTTATAGTTTTTATTTATTTTATATTTTTCAAAATTTAAAGTTGGACAATAGTGGTGAAAATTTAAGCCAGTGATCGTGATTCTACTTGGAAAGTTTATTATTTTATCCCAGAAACAAACTAATAATAGGTTTTTTAATTTTATTATTTTTAAAATAAAGATTAATTTTTAAATTAGACTTTAAAATAGTTAAAAAATATAAAAAAATTCTAGTTTCAACATTTTTAGAAAAAAATCCATATTCAATTGTATTTTGCTAATTAATTTATATGATACCTTCTTTGAAATTAGAATTATAATTAATAATTCAATAATTTTTTCATCTTCCATTACTTCGACGATTATTGGCACCTTTCGGTTTCTTCATTCGAATTAATTTACGAAAATCATCTGTTATATGTTATTAATTATAATGAATTGCTTTATGTGAATAAAAAATAACCATTCATAAATTTTTATTTGATTTGAATCTTCTTTATTAATTTATAATTATTTATAAATAATTAACTATAATTATGATTATGTAAAATTTCGAAATACTAATTTACGTTCATTCAATAATATTTTACTTATATTTAAAATTAGTATTTCTTTTATTACTTGAAAGATAAAAAACTGAAAAATTATTATTTTTGATAATAATTGATTTTATTTTTTTATAAAGCGATAGATTTTATTTTTGGATAATTATTTTATAATTAGCCCCCGCCTTAATAAAAAAATTCTGGTCCAAATAATTTCCAGAAAAAATTTTTATCACAAAAAGTATGGCATATAATTTTCAATTTATAAATATTTTAATTATTGATATATTTAAAATATTTAGACTTTTGGATTAATTTTTCTATTGACTTATTTTTAGACCTAATTTTTAATTTTTTGTTTTGATTTCCTATTTTAGATTTAATAGAATTTTATCAAATAATCGAGTTTTTATTAGTTTATTATTTTATTACCCTACTGAGAAACTGAAGGTAATAGTACCATTGGATGAGATTCGAGAGGAATTAAAGAAAGACAATGGATATAAAATATTATTGAAATTTTAGAAAAGGATAAGGATATTTTTAATAGATTTACAGTTCTCAAAATAAATTTGCTTATTCAAATCGAATTTTTTTTCTTTATCTTAAGAGCACCAATATCAATAGTAAAATATTTTTAATCAATTATTTTTTTGCACATAGATACAGTCAACGATAAATTAATTTATTTTTTTCTTTTTAATCGAAATATTTATAATATTTTCTCAACGCTTATTTTTAACACTTTCTTTATAGCTTTTATTATACTTATCATTGAAAGTGAAAATTTTTAAATTATAATAACTTAATATTATTACAGAATCCTTTTCTTATAATCTAAATTTTTATTTTTTGTTGTTTAGATTAGATTTTTATTTAACTTTTTAGTCTCTGTATCCGCATAAAATTATAAAAACTTTTGAATTTAGTAAAGAAAATTAAATATATAAAAGGTTTGATTTTTCTCTATTAATAATATTAATATTAAATTTTAGCTTTTTGGTTTTATTAATTTTGCATAATTTCATAATAAATTAAAAAATAATACTTTTGGGTAAAGCGGAGCATTATGCGATGTCGTGCGTAAAAGAGCGCAACATTGACAATGAACGGTCTTCTCATTCGTCCATAAGCGGAAATTGAATCGACGCATAAATTTAAAAAATAAAAAACTTTTAAGGAACAGAAAATTTATTGCTAGACATAAATGTTCACTCGAAGAGAATACTCATTTGTCGAAATCAAATTTTTAGAAAATAAAAAATAATAAAATTTTAACTGATCTGATATTTGTACGATTTACTGAAAATAAATCATCTATTTAACGAGATTATTTAATGAAAGTGTGCTCAATTTTAAGATTAAAAATTTTATAAAATTAGTACATGATTATTGCAGAATATCCAATTTGTAATAATTAATTATAAATATATATTTTTGGTTTGGCTACTATTATCTAGTATAGTAAGATTAATTTATTAGATTATTTATATTAATAAAAAATATTTTTATTTTTTATTATAATTTTTATCTATAATATAAATAATTTTTTCCAAAATAAATTAGATTTCCACATATTTCATCATACCTTTGATTAAAATTTCTTATTAAATTAATTTAAATAGTTTTTATGAAAAATTATTTTATAAAGTAAATATTCTTTAAAAATCTGAAGGCTCTACATAAATTGATTATTTTCACTAAATATTTCGCTTATTCTGTTTTTCTTAAATAAAAATAATTATAATTATCTTTTCTATATTTTCTAGCTATTTTGTTAAAATTCATTAAAAATACTAATAATATTAATTGTAGAAAGATGCTCTAATTAAAGTTGTATATATTATATTATTTTATGGACTATATTTTTTCGTTTATAATAGTTAAAAAATTTATATTAAAAAATTTAAATATTTTATTACATTTCAATTATTTACTTATTTTTATAAAATTATGTTTTTAATTTTATTAATAAAATATTTAAAAATAATTATTTTACAATTTTTTATAGATTAAAAAAACCTAGGTCGAGTGACATTTGCAATTAGTAATATGACGAGAAAAAAACACGACTAAAAATCAAAATTGTTTTTAATATTTTTTATTATTAGTTTATCTATTAATTAATTTATTTTTTTCAAGTAACTATTATTTTTATTTATAACATCCAGCTTATATTTGTATTTAATATAGATTAAGTTGTATAATTAAGATAAATTATTAAAGAAAGCAAAGAATTCGTAGCGCACAATGCTCCTATAGCATTTATGCCGTGACGCTTTTTTCTTGTAGAATTTTAATAGTGCAAATTACAGATTAGGCAATGAGCGAGAGCGCTTTGATATTGTGGAATTAGCTCAGTACAAAAAAATACAAAAAAATCTGAATCAAAAATATAATGAATTATGAAATTATTAACTATATCTCTCGTAAAACTTTATAGAAAAATATTTATGCTAATGATTTTTGATGAATAGTGAAAAATGAACTTATAAATTAAAATGAACTTACCAATATCAAATTTTATAAATATATTTTAAATGGTTAATGTAGTGTTGTTGTATTTTTATTATTCATTTTTAATAATATTTATTAATCTTTTTAAAGAAAATCCTCAAGTGTTAGATAATTAAGTTAAAATTAAAGGATCGAAAAATTATTAGTACTGATAAAAAAAATCGACTTCTTTCCATTATTATATTTAAGTAAATAAATATTAAAATATAATATTATTATATTAAAAATAAAAATAAAATTAATATTTGATTGACAGATTTTATGTAAAATCAATTAATAATTTGTAACTCTCTTTAAAATTATATTAAACTCTTTAAAAATTATTTAAAAAAATTATAAACTCTTTAAAAGTTATTATAAATTTATTAATAATAAATCCTAAGGCATGATAACCGCTAGGCCATGAGAAGTGGCAGAGAAGTTCGACAATAGATTTTTGAATATCTCGTTAGATGGCAGTAAATATATTTAAATTTTCTTCTTTTTCCATCTGTGATGATCCAGGCGGTGTTGCGCTCAGGCTTTAATGGTTCTTCGATCTTGATACGATTGTTTATAACAATGCATTTAAAACTCTCTAATTTTATTATTTTATATTTAATATTTAAATTGTTTTTTTATAAATTTTTTTCAAGTATAACATTGATATAAAAGTGTTTTTATTTTATTTATTTCTTTTTTGCTAAGACCATGATTCATGATTCCTTTTAAATAATATATTATTTTTATTTATTACATTATAAACATAAGAATTATTATTCCTATAAATGCATCATCTTCTATGATCTAATTACAATGCACGCATCATTTTGTTTCGTTCCATGGTAATACCAAGCATATTCGTTTATATATTTTAATTAAATTGTAAAAAATTACCAATTAAATTTATCATTAAAGATTTCACACAAATTATTTTATTGAGTATTTTGAAAAATATCTTAATTATTAAATATTAATTATAAAAAATATTAATTATAAAGCATGATATTATAAATTTTATAATTTATATTTATAAAGCATGATATTATAATTATAAAGCATGAAACTATTAAAAAACCATTAAGTAGATTAATGAGACGAATATTATCAGTACATAAAAAAGTAAATAGAAATATTAAAAATATTGAAAAAAATCTATATTTTTTTTTGCTCTATTTAAAATTTATTTTTCATTCATTTTTCTTTTATTACTTAGGGTGTAAGATTAGTTCGCTACCTTCTGCACAGCTTTCGTAAAAATATTTTTCAAAAAATCTATTTAAACTTAATGAATCCTCCAAATGACTACCATATAAAATTAATTTCGAATATATAAAATTAAGGGAACTTATAAGCAAAATTATTATCTGTCATTTTTGACATGGTTAGGGTGGACCATTAATGAATCAATTCAAATGTTATTTGATACAGGAATATCTCGCGAATATTTTGGATAAACATGAAATTCTCAATAAATCTATTTAATATTTTTATGTGGGACTTTTTTGAAACATCGATTTTGAGCCAACCTACTAAAAAAGCATTCCTTAGTAAAAATGACCAAAACCAATTAAGAGAAATGAATTTTTGAAGTATTTTACTTGTTAATGCACCACAGATTGGATCATAATAGTTTAATGCTTTGAAAAAGTCTCAAAGTTGAGATTCACATTTTGTCCCCTGAAAATGTCCTAAATTTTGAGCGATTTTGACGACCTCATGTTACCCTTTATTGCATTTTTGAAAATTTTTTCATTTTAGTGGAATAAAAGAGGGTCCTTTGAATAATGTTGTGCAAATTTCAAGTTTCCAACTTGGCGGGATAGTACAGCTAGAGATCTTAGAAAAATATTACTGGAATGTGAATTTTGGGTATATTTCTTATAAAATTCATAACATTTAAAATATTGATTACGATTTTTTTTCAGGCATAATGACAGAAAACATATTTTTCTTCAAAATAAAAAAAAGCTGACCAAAATTGACAGCCAAATTCCAAAGTTATGAATTTTTTAAAAATGCCTCTATTAGGAGGGTCGCGAATTTATGATACACCCTACGTAATATAATTAGACATTTTTTCTCAAAAAGATCATATCTTTTTAAAAAAATTATTTTTTAAATATAATGTATTTATTTACATTTTAAAGTTTTCTAATTGGGATATAAAAAAATTTTATAGAAAACATTTAAATTTTATAAAAATAATTGAAATTATTAAATTCAATTATAACTAAAAATTAAAAATAATATTAATTTTATTTATTTTAATTTCTTTTTCGCACAAATCATAGCACCTTAGAAATTATATATGCTTTTAATTATTTAAATTTGTCTATTAATTTTTTTTATAAAGACATTCATTTCTGATAATAGTTTTCACAAAAGTACTTTTAAAGTAATCATCTATATTGGTACTATTTATATTATATTATTAATTCGATTACTTGGTGGCCCATTCTGGGGAATGGAGTCGGACGTCTTCCGATCGGAAATGGTGTTGGGCGGCGGAATCGAAGCGCACGATGAGCGCAAGCGATGAGAAGAACAGTATTATTATTAATTTTTATGTGCTTTTGCTAATTTTTTTTTCTTTATATTGATTTCTTTACTTAACTCTAAAAAACTTTTCAATAATATAAGATTTACTATTAAGGCTTTTATAAAGTCTAGCTATATCCATTCTTAATCATTTATTTTATAGTAAAATTAATTAAAAGTATTATTTATAATCAGTGAATTTAATTAATAAGAATTTAATTTTTTACAATTGGAATTGTTAGTTTTTTAAAATAATTTAAGATTTCTCTAAATTTAAATTTTTATCATTTTAAATTTTAATAAATAAGTTTTTCGTTATTAAAAATTTACTTAAATTATACATGATCAATTAAATTGATTTTCTTGAAAATAATTAAAAACAATTTTAATTCCAATTAATTCATCCAAGTATATGTATTTTTAAAATTCTTTTAAAATTTACTTTTTATTATAATTTTCTTCGAAATTTTAAAAATTATTATAAATTTAATTTATTTCTTTTAAAGTTTTAATTAATTTTTAGATTTAATTACTGAGAATTCAATTAATTAAAATTGAAGTTCTTAAAATGAATTTGCTCAAAGTTTCTATATTCATTTTTTAGTTAAGTGTACTTCAGCATTTTTACTTAAAATCACTCCGGTGGTCCAATGTCAGATTTAATAACCAAATTATTCATCATATAATATTATTAAATGTGATAATTTAAAATAACTTTTTGTTATAAAATTCCACATTTTCCAATCTTTAAATGTTCATCATTTATAAATTCTTTGGAATCAAAATACAACATTTTCTAATTTTTTCTAAACATGCGAATCCATCAAATTTTCAGTTCAGTATACAGGAAAAACTTTCATCTCGCTGATCATGTAATTACAAAACCGCTTATTATGCTACTTGATATCATGATAAAATTGATCATATCAACTTGAATATTCATCAGTATTCATCAATTTTTTAAAATATATTAAAGATTTTATTTTCTTCTAATTTTTATTCTCTTAATTTAGTTCCTATATTATTTTTAAATATCTAAGATTTTTTGTTCCCTTCTTTAGGTATATTAATAATTCTTAAATATCTAAGATTTTTTGTTTTAAAGGTCTTTTCAATAAAAAGTTATTATAATTTTTATCTCATTACAATTATTCCATTCTTATTTCCAATAAAATTATTAATATACATAGAGACACACCACGTAGAAATTTTTCCAATAAATGCTGACATCGGTGAAGGATAAATATATTTGCCAAAAAAATTTTTCATATGAATATAAAAATTTTTATTTATTTAAAAAATTTATTATTTAAATTTAAATTATATTATTTAAATTTATTATTCTGTTATATTTAATTTTCATTCTTGTACCCCGCAACCAAAAAAGTACTTGAAATTGCAGTGGATCCAAGGGCCATACCGCTAACACTTTGGTATCTTATATTAGTTTAAAAAATAATTTTTCCCATATAATAATAAGATAAAATATAATCTTTATCAATGATTGAGCTGCTCTTATCGTACTCATCATCTTCGTCAAATTATTAGCTTATTAGGTAATTATTTATAATGACTGTTTTGCAGATGTCGTCCCATGCAGCTTCTTTCATTTTTTTCTTCAAATTTGGGACAAATGCGCCAAAAAGAACATCCTTTTTCTCCACGATCAATTGTGCCACGAACAATTTCTGTTTGGCCGCAGAACCAGAACTGATGATCATAGCAAATTATTTATATTATTAATTATGTATATACCTATATATATTTATTATAAAAAAATAATTATTTTAAAAAATCATTTTATATTTTTATTTATTTTTTTACTTTTATATCAGAATGTATATTTCAAAAAAAAATTTTGGCTTGAATATTTTCCATTTTGTTTTAAAATTAATAAAATTGTAAGAATTTTAATGACATTTATGAAAAATTATTATTGTCACATTTTCTATCAATTTTTTATAGTTTAACATTTTTGGTATTTTGCATTATTCATTTCACAGGATAGCTAATGATGCTTGCTACATTAATAATGCGGTAATAATGTCAACTAAATTTTCGAAATCATTATTAAAAATAGCTCAGATTTTAGAATATATAAATAATTATTTGATTTTAATTCTATTATTTTAAATCGATTTATTGTTTATGTATTTTTTTTAATATATTACAAGTTTTTATTCTTGTACATTATAGTTACATTTCATAATAATTTTTTATTTAAAATAGTAAAAAAATTAATTTTTCATTTTATTTTATTTCATAATTGTACTTTCATCGAGCTATTATCGATTCATCTATTTGCAATACTTATATAACTACTTCTAAGAGATTGGTTTTAATTAGGGTTGCAGGAATCCCCGCGGGGACGGGGACTGGCGACCCTCGCGGGGACGGGGACGGGGACAGATTTTCGCGGGGTCCCCGCCGGGACAAGAAATTTTTCTGTCTTTTAATTTTTGAAAAAAATTTTCGAAAAAAATTTTTCCGACATTAAAAATTCATTTTAAATTAATTAAAAATTATTATTTTTTATTATTAAGTCATTTTCAAATTTTGGGAACTGTGAAAAATTTTCGAGAAATTTTGGGTCTATAAATTTTTTTCAAATTTTCGAAAAAAATTTTCAAAAATCTAAAAATTTAAAAATTTTCGAAAAAATTTTCAACAATCGGGGGCTTATAATAATTTTGGATCTTTTCCGAAAATGTAAGTACTATTTTTTGTAAAAATAAAATGAAAAAATTATTTCAGATGGGCGGGTAGGGGTCAGTTTGGCGCAGGCCAGTTTGTCCGCACTTTGGGTCGCCGATTTCGAGTTCCCGATTACATTATCATAGTTGTGTCGGTGGCCCCTAGGGGCCGCTGGAGAAAAATTTTCATTATTTTCGAACATTTCTTAAGAAAAAATGCATTGGAAAATTTTATTTTTCTGTCATTTCTTCCCATTATCTCCCAAAAATAATGATCAATTTTGGCCGATTTCCCCATTCTTAGGGGGTGCATTTTGTCCCCGTGTCCTAGCGGGGACAAGGGGACTGGCAACCCTCGCGGGGACGGGGACGGGGTCCCCGCGGTAAGCTTAGTTTTAATTAATAAATTAATTTTATTTAAATAATTCAGAAGTTAAAAGGATTATAATTTAATTTTATATAATTTTATGTTAATATTTTATTTTTTATTCCCAGCAAATACCATAAAATGACATTGGATTTCAATAGTAGATTTCTTTATGATTTTTTAAACTTCATGAAATGCACAAATCTTATATATTTTATATTAGTATAACTTTAGTATTAAGCATTACTGCTATGTATGATTAGAAAATAAAGTTTACGGTATTTTTCTATATATAATATAATACAGGAATTAGTGCAATTTCATTAAAATTGTTAAAGCAATTCTAAAGACGTGAAACAAGCGAGACTTCTTTGAAATGTATTCAATACGAAACTTATTTATTTTTTATTTAATTTTTGCAAAAAATTTTATTTATATTCTTGCTTTTCTCTTATCAACTACTACTATGGTTTAGCTTTCCTGTTTGATTAATTTTTATTATATTTTAATAATTCCTTAAATCATTCCGGGCATATAAAACACAAGCTCGCTTGCAGAGGGAAGTCAAGGAGCAAGCTCGCTCGCCATGAGGAGAATAATGAATGCATTCATAATTATTTAAATTTTATTTAAGAATAAGATGTTTTTTAATAAAATATTGACTATTTTCATAATTTTCATATTAGGATTGAATGAAATAAATTTTTAGTAATTTTATTAATGTAAAATTTTTCATTAAAACGAATATACCTAGCTGTCATTTTAAGGTACCATTAATAACTCAAAATTAATAGTCATCTTTATATTTTTTTGGTAAGAATTTTATTAGCTTTTCATTATTTTCTAATAAAAATTTTTCTGACAACAATCTTTTCACTGATGTTATCCGAAATTATGATAAATAAATTTTATTTATTTTGATGTAAATAGGTTTATATAATAATGTCTTTCATTCGGTTTTGGTTTTTCATTCGGTATATGTTTTGGATGGCAATCTCCTCATCGTTTTTATATTTCTTTTGCTAAAATTGCTTGTTTATTCATTATTTAAAGAATTGTTTGCTTTTATATTTAATTGTTTTAAATTTAACAAATATTATTATTTTATCAATTATAATTTAGGAAAAACTTAATTTATTTGGTAGATATTATTATTTATATACTATTTTTTGCTAAAATTTTTTTTTCAAACTTTTATTAAATTCAAGAAGAATACTGTTCTTTTTTATAATTTACTCTTCGTTTGAATTGTTTTTTCTTCGTGTCATTAGGGATGAAATGCTTGAGTTCCCATCAATAAGATTAAGGTTTCAAATTTTTTATTATAATGAAAATATATGATCAAATATTATCATTTATTTGGTATTATAATGAAAATATAATTTTATGGATAATCATTTCTGTCTTTGTCGAATTTTTATTTATCTTAAATTTTTTTTATATTTATATAGAGTTAAAATTTTGATTTATAACTGAATTGTGAGTTTAGGAAAATTATAAATTTTTATAATTTCAATTTTTATTTTATTTTATTAATATTGGAGAATGATTATGTTTGACAATTTTAATAAATTAATCAAAAATATTGTGATAATTTATTTTGCTATTTAATTTATTCTAATATTTTTTATATAATAAATTGAAATTAGATTTTTATTTATAATTATGTATATTAAATGATTTTTTCAATCAATGTTAATTACTAGTTACAATTGTTGTCGTTCGTAGGATCTAAACGCATTTGTTATTTTTAAGTAATTTTAATATATTATTATGAATATTTATTTATTTATTTAAAAATTCGAATTGATTGATTTTAATTTTTCGTAAAACTAATAATAATAATATATGAAACCCAATTTTTCTTTTTAATTTTTATATATTATTATTTATTGTATTTATATTTATTATTTTTGTTAATATTCATTTAATACACATATTTTTTTAAGATTAATTTATTATTTTAACTAACTCGTAAATTAAGGTTTTATTTTCATATTTTTTGTTTTCAACATTAATTTTAATAAAAAAATTATTTAATTAAAATTAATATTTAAGTGTATATTAATTAAGTCGACAAACAAATATTATATTCAAAGTTATTGAACTTAATATTTTTAAATTTTTAAATTTCTTTAAAAATTTTATTCTCGAGTTCTCGGCCAATCCCAATCCGAGGATTTGGTGTAATCTTGTGTTTTCATACTACTAACAAATAACCCTTGTTATTTTTATATATTAGTAAAAATTACTCAATTTAATATAATTACATTAACAATGTTTTTAAATTCAATTTTTATCAAAAATAAGCAAAAATAATGCTCTTTCAATTTTTAAAATTTGCATAATCATTTTTATTGAATTATTTCATTAATTATTTTATCAAATTTTGTTTATGTACTTACCTATATTATTATTTATTATTCTTATTTATATTTTTAATTATCTATTTTAAATTATTTATATTACAGATAATTCAATATTTCACGACATTTTAATTTTTGCTATAATTTTTCACGTTGAATCTTAATTTAAAAAAGTAGTTGCAATTTGCATTAGTTCCTGCAGGAATTAAAAGTTAAAACCCCTAGCCAAGCTTATTTGTCC
Organism: Rotylenchulus reniformis; assembly: GCA_001026735.1. Taxonomy (NCBI): domain Eukaryota; kingdom Metazoa; phylum Nematoda; class Chromadorea; order Rhabditida; family Hoplolaimidae; genus Rotylenchulus; species Rotylenchulus reniformis. The sequence goes on along the minus strand of LDKF01000368.1, from coordinate 41,551 downwards.
GCCAAATTTCTATGCGATTTGTTCATTCTCAGTTTTTTTAGTAGTATATAAATTTTTATCGAAATAACTATTATCAAATACATAGATCATTTTTCTTTTAATAATATAATTAAATTTGTTTAAAGATATATATTTAATTAAATTATATATTTAAATTTGCACATCGTAAAATAATAATAAATTTGAAAAATGAAATTTAAAGAAAAATTTCTTAAAATATTCCTCCTTACAAATGAAAATGTATATAAAATTTAGTTCATTTGACGTAATTTCTTTTTATTTATAATATTTTGATAAATTTTGTATTTAATAATAAAACTTTTTAATTTACATATTTTTTTTATTTTTCTCTCAATTCTTTCTTAATAGCATATTTGGTAGGTTTTTTGAAAAAGGAATTTCCCTAAAAAAGGTTTGATTATATAATTTTTTAACTCTAAAAAAGAAGGAAATCAGTTTCTGGGTTAAAGCATGAAAGTTATCCTTATTAATATATTAGATTTTGTATTTAATATAAAATTTTTGGATCGTTCAAATAAATTAAGGAAGTATTATTTTAAAAAAATTTATAATAGCTCTGCTTCTGAATATACAAACTATTGGGCATGTTTGTTTTGATTGATTTATTAAATCTTTTTGATTTTTTATGAATTATTTTCTTAAGATCAATCATCTATTTATTTAGATATAAAAAATATCTATATATTTATAAAGTAAATAATATTAAAATTTATGTGAAATAATAATTGATGTAATTTTATATTTTTTTTTTTGCCAGGCGGTATTCCCCATTTCTGGGTTGCCACGGCTACAACCACAAGGACAGGCAAAGCCCAGTCACTAACAGTGGAGGGGGAGGGGATAGTCTGTTAGGGAATGTAGTTAGTATACCCCGTACGGTACGGGAACCTGACACCATTTGCTTTGCATCACCGCTCGGCTAATGGCTGATGAAGGGATATGCTCCCAACGGGCTTGAGTATATGTCTGACACGGCGGTGGGATTCGAACCCACGTCTCAGGATTTGTGTCCTGTGTGATAGACCACTACACCACGCCGCCGTTTTGTTAAAATTAGACTTTATCCTAACATTAAAATCTATCATGCTCGGCACATCCATATTTTTGGCGGTATGCTGACGTTTGGGTGTGCCGACATTTGCGGCCTCGACACTTGCGGCCCATTCGCTATAACTCGGTGCAAATGGGAGCTAGAAAAATGTTTTTGGTGTTAAAAAATAGAGCAAAAAATTAGCTACGAAATGAACCAAAGCCAACCTAAATTGGTGAATTGCGAAAAAAAGTTATGGCCAAAATACCTTGGAATTTTATATTTAAAAAATTATATTTTTAATATTACATTGAAACTTCTTTAATTACTGAAATAAAATTCTTCTTTTCGTTCAATTAATCTTAGTCCAATTCTATTCTGTTTATTCAAAATACCAAATTTTTAATATATTTTTTTTTGTAAATTATCTTATTATTATTAAATATTTAAGTGAATATAAGGCTTATGTAAATATTATATTAGATTTTAATAAACAATTCCCTATTAGTGTTTAATAGTCGCCGGTTAAGGTTTTTTATTATCCTATAATTGTTATATAATTTTACTTTTTTTTTTGTTTTTTTTTTTTGTTTAATAGTCGCCGGGTAAGGTTTTTTATTATCCTATAATTGTTATATAATTTTTATTAGTGAGTTTAAAGATAGTTGTTGGTGTCAATTCGGGCCGTTTTTTCTTTAAAAAATATTACATTTATTTATTATTTTTTTAGATTCAATATCATTTTATAAAGATCTTCCATTTCCTTTATCAGTTGGCTCTGATAGATATGATTTTATTATAAAATTTGTTTTTCATTTTAAATTTATGTAATAGATAATTATGAAATTATTTCTTTTATTGGCTCTGATTTTATATAATCTTAAATCGCATAGATAAGAATTAATTTATTTAATTTTCGACTATTTATATGCATTTATTATATGCGTTCTAAGCTCTTTACTTTACAAATTTTCTACTTATTCTTAGATAATATTAATATGCTTCCAAAGATTTTGTTGTTTGAAATATGTATAAAAATAATAATTTAAAATTTTTTGTTTATTTTTTGTTAATTATATAATATAATATATTTGATGAAATTTTATGAAATCAATATTTTTAATAATTTATTTAAAATGATCGGTATTTATTATTTCTTCGTTCAGGAATGGATATGGTAGGTTATCTGGTGAAACCATTCCATCATTTATATGAGTATTTTCAGTTTTTAATTATTTTTTAATAAATATAATACTCTAATAGAGGAATGATAGTAAATGATTATTCATAAAGCTAATTTAAAAAGATTTTTACATATACAAAAAAGTACTTAATTATTTATCTTCTTTTGAAATTTTTTAAACTTATTATTTTATTAAATGAGCTGCGCTTTCAATTATGTATTTAAGTATCCAAATTTATTTTTTTTGTGCTTATTATTAAAATAATGTTTTTATATTATATCTATATTTTATTTTCCTGTTTAAAAAATAAATATTAATTTGTACAAAAATATATTAAATTCATGGGAAAAATAAAATAATAAACTATAAATTATAATATGTTTATTTGCTTCATTTGTTTAAAAATTCATTTATTATAATATATTTTTCTCAAGTGAATTATATATATATATGTATTTATTTTTTAATTAGTTTTTTAACATTTTTTTAATTTAAAAAATCTATTTAGAATTTATCTATTTATATAGAATAAAAAATAATAATACGAATAATCAGAAGATATATTACAGAAATAAAATAAAGTTTTTTAATTATATAATTAGGTCAAAGCCCCAATTTTAGATTCTTAACTTTTGATAAAATTAATTTTATTAAATTTTTATGTATTTAAATATATTTTCTATATAAATACATCTAAATTTTTTCACCAAATGTTTACATATTTGAACGTTTATAATTCTTATTTAAAATAAATATTGAAATTTTTATTAAATTTTTATGTGATATAAATTATTAAAATTTATTCTTTGTTGTTATTCATTAAATATTTTATTTAATAATTTTTAGAAATAAATTTTTTTAATGCTAAGTACCCCTAGTTACCATAAATAGTCCAATTTTTATAGTTGTTATTATATTTACGAACTTAACTAATTTTAATAATATATTTGTTTTATTTTTATTAAAATTCTTTAATACGACTTTAACACCTTTAGTTAGATTCTTTATTTAGATAAACTGCTGTGCAAATTAAATTTGATGCATTTATTAATTAAAAAATAATATTTTGGTTATTGTTTTTAATTACAGTTGATTTTCACATTTATAATGTAAATTTTTAGAGGATATCATTTCCTTCATCTTAATATTTACCTTAAAATTTTATATATTTTTTTATTAATGCGTTTTAATTTTAAACTATATACGATAAATATCATCGAAATCGAATAGAAAAATTAACTAAACATTCATTTTATTGTTTTAAATATTTTTATGTAATTTTTATAAAAGCATTATGAACGCTCTTTATTCTAAATTTGATGACTATCTGTATGATTTGTAATTTTTTCTTCCTAAATTAAGTAAATTTTTTATATTGTAAGTCTCTTTTACTTTTAATGAATACATTACCTTTAAAACAGAAATATTTTTATTATTTTATAGTAAAATCTTCATCAATGTTATTAGTTTATTTTATAATATTCTTTCTTTTCATTATTAAATCATTTCATTATAATTTTTAATTAAATATTATTATTTCAATAATTTAAATTTTTAATTAATAAATTTTCATTTAACCTCAGTTTCATTTTTATATTCTTCTTAGTAAATAAAGAAACATATTTGAAAATAAAATATTTTAATTTTAAATTTAAATGGTGTTATATATTTACTATGAAATGGAAGGAATGTAAAAAATCATCCGGTTTTTGGTGAAATTCATCCAGTTTTTTGGAGAGCACTAAATATAATAGTTTTTAATTCTTGTATAATTTCTTTATAAAGAATCTTTAGTTCATTATTCGTTAATAAATATAGAAAGAAAATAAAAAATAAATAAAAAATTTATAACTTTCTATACTTTCATTTCTACTATAACTTTTTATATTATAGTTAGTCAAATTATTTTAACTATAAATTTTAAAATAGTTTTAGAATTAACATTTTTATAATTATTTTTTTATTTTTTATTTCTTATCATCAAAATTTAAATAGGTATTTATTTTAGTACAAGTTTTTTTAATATTGAATAATATTTTAAAAATCTTTTTAATTTTCATAATATAAAAATTGAATATATTTAATTTTAAGTAATTTTTTGAATGAATATTTTTATTTTATTAAATATTTTATTATAACACAATTAGCTTCTTTCTTTGAGGATGTATAATAATTTGTAAATTTTTATTATTAAATTTTATTTAAAAATTAACTTTCTCTCTACTCTGCAAAAATATGCTATAATTCTCTTTTAATAATAATGTTTCGAACTCTCAATCATTCGAAAAAATGATTAAGAGTCTGATGCTCTTTTGTGCTTTAACTTTTGCGTATTTGTTAATAAAATGTTTTTGCTTCTCAGGTGTTAATTTCATTAATCAATCACAAAGAATTTTTCTCCAAAATTTTCATCGGTAAAGTCATTACGTCCATTCGATTATCTTCATTGGCATAATTGTAAAAATTTTTATAAAATATATTATTATAAAAATTATCATATATTATGAACTTAAAATTTATTTATAATTTGACTGAATAGAGAAAAAAATATGGATAATAGCTTTCAATGATTGGATAATTTTAAATTCTTATATTTTCATTATAAATTATTTATTTTAGAAATTATTATACCTCTTTTACGTTTGTTTATTAAATTTAATTATCTAATTACTAGAGCATTAGCATTAACTTCTTTAAAATAATGGGTCCTTCAACGGAAATATTTCATATATTTATATTTTTTAGTAAAATATTATTCGAACTAGGAAAGAAAGCAATAACCCAGGCCGTCCCCATTATGACAGTTTTATGGCCTGAGGGAGAGACCCAATAGAGGAGAAAAGCGTGAACTTTTTTGGAGAATAGGAATTCTTATATGTTAAAATAAAAATATGGTTGATATATAAAATTATTTTTTTGACATTTTTTAATATAACTTTTTGATCTTAACCTATTCGAATTTTGGATCAATATATTGTTAACACTTTATCATAAAAGACTATAACGAGTGGTAAAATTTATTAATATTTTTTAAATTATTTATAACCAAAAAAATCATTTTATTTTTATTTTAATTTTTTACTTTTCTGATTAGTACTTGATAGTTATCTGCGTTAAAAACCTATTGATTAGCACAAAAAATCGATTTGTAAAGCATGGCAAAGATAATAAATCTATTTTGGATATTTTCTTAGTTTTTGAAACTTTCAGAAATTTGTAAATATTTTAGATTTTTAGAGGAGTTGTCTTTCTTCATAATTAACATTGTTTTCAAGCTTTCGTGTTGCAACAAGAAAAAAGATTTACCCAATATAATTACTTTAATAAAACTGAGTAGTTCTATTGATAATTTTCGAGATTTTAGGTTTACAATATTTTTAGATTTATCTTTTTTCAATTTTTGTTATTTTAGTTATTTCGGAATTTTGCTTTTTAGAAATTATGAATTTTTGGAATTTTTAGCCAATATGTATCTTTAAAGAATTCCAGGTGCTGTGAGAGAACAGAAAAAGAGTAGTAATTTTAATATTTTCAAGTGTTTTTTAATTTATTTATTTCATGCTTTTTAATGCAATTTAATATTAATTATCATTAGGTTCAATTTTTATATACAAATGCATATTTTTGCGAGCACAGAATGGCCTGAAAATCACGTAAAATATTTTTAGCATGGTTAGCAGCCAGGGGTGTGCACGGGCCGGCCCGGCCCGGCCCAGGCCCGGCCCGGGCCGGACTGGGCCTAGGTGTCTCCGGGCCCGGGCCGGGCCGGGCCTGATTTCGTCCGGGCCGGGCCGGCCCGGATAGGCCCGGTAGGGGGAAATTTTTCTGACCACAGCCCTACAATATTGAAATTTTTAATAAAAAATGAAATGAAATTTTAAAAAATATTTTAAATTTTTTATTATTATTAATAAATTATTTTTAAAATTTAGTCAACTTTATTAAATATTTTTAAAATTTTAATCAAAAAACTTGAAAATTGTTTTAAATTGTCGGAACTTTTGGAGATGATTTTTTATATACTGTAGAAAGTCAAAGTACATATACCAAGCGTTTTAATGGGAACTTTTATTGGCAAAATTAGGGGGGAAAACATTACCTATCTATATTAGCACATGAAAATTTATAAAATTAAATTTTTTTTTTGAAAAATTCAGTGATTAAATTTTTTCAATTATGTTAGAATTGACAAAATATATTATTCGAATTGGTAATGCTTGTTATTTTTATGCTTTTTTTTGATAAAAATATGATTTTTTAAAATGGTAAAAAATTCTGCCAAAATTTTTTTGGAAAAATTTTAAAAATTTTTGGAAAAATTTGGGTAAAAAATTTTTTCCGGGCCTATCCGGGCCGGGCCCGAGCCGGGCCGGGCCCGAGCCGGGCCGGGCCTGGTAGTCGACGGGCCGGGCCGGGCCGGGCCGGGCTTTTTTTATTGAGGTCCGGGCCGGGCCGGGCCGGCCTGGAGCAGGCCCGTGCACAGCCCTGTTAGCAGCATATTTTATGCGCATATTTGAGAAATTTTTCGAATATAAAAATTGAACCTAGTTATCGCATTCTCATAGAAAACCAATCGTGTATTTTTAATAATGGCAAGAGGGATTTTCATGTTTTAACAGATTTGATATTAATTTTATTGTTTATTTTTATTGTAAATTATTTTTAATTTAAAGGATTAATTTTAAAAATAACGGAGAAAAATCAAAATATTCCATATGAGATAAACAAATTAAGTCAACAAATGAATTTTGGATATATTTTATAAAAATCGATTTTTTATTAAATGATTTAATTAGTTATTTCTTATCAACTATTCTAATAATTAATATAAATTTATTATTATAATCATATTTCTATTTTAGGTACTTATTTGGTTTACGTACGAATTTTTTCAAAAAATTTTACAAAAATTTTTTTATCAGTAAATAGATTATTTAGCATGGAAATACTAAAAGAATTTAATAATTATGATTTATTCCGTCTTCTATGCAAATCTGACATGGATTGCTGGGCGGCTTACGGTGGCATTGAAAATTTACCATGAGATTACCATCACTATACTGTGAATCACAGTCAAAATTTTGTGGATCCGGTGTCAGGGCAGCATACGAAAACCATAGAATCAACATGGCAGAAGTTTTAAACAAGCGAACAAAACAACGTTATGGCACTCACCGGGGGGCCTTTTGAACTCCTCCTTTGAAGAATTCTTGTGGCGGAAAAGTTTAATGGACCCGATATTTTTTCCATTTTTGGTCACAAGTGGCGCAAATTTATAAAATTCATTCATATATCAGCTTAATATATCATAGTATTATTAAAATAGTTGGATTTTCTGATAAAAAAATTTTAAAAAAGGAAAAAAATTGGGATGTAAACCAAATAAGTACCCCGTTTTATTATTCATTTATAAAAATTAATTTTTTTTTAAATTTTTAACAGTTTAATTTTTAATGCTTTTTTCATAAGCCTTATTAAAAGTTTATAAATTAAAATTATAATATATTACATATTCATAATAAATAAATTTCTAAAAATAAAATAAATATTCTATCAATTTTTTACTTTTCTTTGATTTACTATATATATTTCTGAAAAGTTAAATTTTATTTAATTAATTATTTTCATAATTATTGTTCGATATGGCCCGAAATGATTCCATGCTAATTTCTTGCATGTGATCCTCCATAAATTTAAAATTGTTAAGCTTTACCAAATTTAAAATTAAATTAACACATTAATTTAATTTTAAATTAATCACATTTGTTGGGCTCTTCCAATCCAATAAAGACTGAATGCCAAAAGTTTATTGGTCGAAGTCCAATACAATAAATAAATACGAATATAAGAGGGGACCTAAAAATGGAGGAACAATTAATAAATATTCGGGGGCGGAGTAAATGAAATGAAAATGAAATGAATGAGGGAATGGGAATGGAGGGAAAAAGTTTGGATGATAAAAGATCCAGAAGATCGAACGATAGAATGCCAATTCCCATCCGCTGCATTCAAGTCGGCGGCCATGCTCGAACACCTCCCCTTTTAGGACATCCGTTTACGGCTTTTTTGGCAAATTGAACACCTCGCGGAAGACCTCCAGATGATCTTCGGTGTGATCTTCGGTTTGTCGGGCTCTGAGCTGGTAGGCGTGAAAACTGCCGCTGGAACCATCCACGAAGCACACATCGTAGATCACACCGGTCCGCTTTGCGATGCTACCAGGGCGCCAACTCTGCGAAATCCGCTGTCGGGCGAAAACATTGTCTCCGATACCAAAGTCTCGCGGTTTCGTCCCGAACCGTCGGTTGAATTGCCGCTCCATGTTGTCATCCCGTTCTGTCGGTTGCGCTGGCGGTGGTGTCAGGAAATCCAAAGTTGTCCGGATTTTTCTTCCAAGGAACATTTCTGCGGGGGACTTGCAATCGGGTAGCGAATCATTCGGAGTGGTCCGATACGTGACCAAAAATGTCTCGATGATTTCCGCACTCGGCGCTCCTTCCCCTTTTAGCTTTTTAATGGTTCTCTTGAACGTGTCAACAAATCGCTTATACATTTATTGCTGACAACAAATGATTTTTCATTCCTTTTCAATTATATGGTGAAATTAATCTGAAATTTTTTATTCAATTGGTATAATTTTCTTTATTATAACACTCATCAGGCGATATTTTAATGTTTACTTCAACTATTATTGTCAAGACTGAGCCGCCGGAGTTGGTCGATCAAAATGAAAAACAAGGTTTCTTTTTAGAATAAGACTAAAAAGATTTATTTAGTTTATTGAAATCTCTTAATAATGTTTCCCAGAAAAATTTTAAAATTAATAATATTCTAAGAGTTTACTTAACAATGCAATATTATATTCTAAATATAATTAATTTTAATATTATTCTATACATAATATGCATATATAAAATACCTAAAGAAAATATTTGTATCCTCTTCAATTAGTTATCTACCAATTAATAATCATTTATCCCCTGCTGGACCTATTGGCAAATCTTATACTTTCATTTTGGGGGCCAACTAAATGTCTAAACCAGTGGCGCGACTTTTGCGGATCATGTTATAACTCGGCTCAATCGTAACCTAGAGAAACTATTCTGATTTAAAAAATAGATCAAAAAAATTTGCTACAAAATAAGCTTAAAATCCAACTATGAAAAAAGTTATGGCCATCACAAATTTTTTAGTAAAATGCAGAATGTTTTGTCTATAACTTTGAGGTCTAAATCGAGCAGGCTTAAGCTTATTTTTAGCAATTTTTACTCTATTTTTGACTTCAAACTCATTTTATTTAAATAGCGTTTGAGCCCAAATTAATAAAAAATTATTACGAGAACTCCACAAAAGTCGGAGAGCCCCTTTGATAGGATTTGCGAAAATTATCCATTTAAAAACACAAGTTTAGATGACGGTGTTTTAATCAATGAGCAACAACATATTTACGCCTTCATGCATGCAGTGGAGAAAGCGGATCAAGTGCCGATAAAGCAGGAAATCGGCTCAGAAGAGCTCCAAAATTCGGTAATTTCGTGGTGCCACATTCTTAACAAGATAAAATTCCAACTTTTTCATGGATATTGGTTAACAATTGGTGTCCCGAAAATAAAAACTATCTTTCTTTGTAAAAAACGAATTCCAAGGGGCTGAACATGAATCTAGACTTGTCATATTTGTAAAAAAAATACCTATCTTGATAATGATGTCTGAAACAAGTCTAATACTATATATGAGTATATGACAAGTAAGTTCATATTCGTGTTAAAAGTCCTATAATCCCCTGAATGCGAAAGAAAAAATATTAATTGTATCGTAAAAATCTTGATACATAATATTGTAAGGATGTCTGAAACATGTCTAATATTGTAAAATATATGACAAAAATAGAGCACAGATTCGTGTTCAGTGTCCCGTAAAAAGCCAGGAATTCATTTTTCCGGAGAAAAAAATAATTATTATATTTTCGGGACACTAATTCAGTGAATTGTTAAAGCAACCTTTTCATGTACAAATTTCTTTTTAACAATTTTTCTTAATATACTACATATGTTGATAAATTATGGTGAAATATAAGGATTAATGTTCTTATAATAGAGGCCACATTGGATCTTTTTATTAAATTTGTTTGTTCATTTTTTGAGTGTTTCTTTTATATTTCCTGCCATTCTGTGGTCGCTAGAGCAAGATCAATTCAAATCCATTTTTGAGGCCGGAAGAGAACTTTAAAATGATAAATACAGTTTGGTTTAAAAACTTTGTTTAAACCAAAGCTTGAGAAATGAGCTTGATTACAAAAAATAAAGCTAATTATTAGTTGTCCATCCGAATCGGCCCAGTCTAAAAGAAGTTATGGTCAAAATGATCACTTGTATCGGCCAAGATCTAATGTGGCCTCTATTGAGGAACATTAGTCACTATATTTGACTATAATAAAAACTCTATCAATTTTATCTTTTTTTGTGACTTTTCGAAGAGTTTTGAATTCGATTTGGTCATTTGTCAATTTTTTAAAGTCCTAGCACCGAGCCCTCTAGGTATAAGACAATGGGTATTAAGACAAAATACCGTAAAACCCCTATTATAGCCCCCCCTCCTAATTGAACCCCCCCCCCCNTCCTAATAGACCCCCCCTCTGGAGGGGGGTTGAAAAATATAACCCCCCCCTGCATTAGAACCCCGGGGGTACTAGCCAAAAATTTGATTTTTTATATATGGAAAAGGAAAAATTTTCAAAATACAATTGAATAATCGCTATTATAGTCTATTTCATCAAAAATGTGAGCATTTCTCATCTTGGTAAAATTTTAGAGGGTATTCCTTTTCTAGAACCCTATTTTTAGGGGTGTATTTTGGTCCAGCACCTCGTTCTTAGGGGTGTATTTTGGTCCGGGACCTCATCTTTAAGGGTGTATTTTGGTCCGGGACCTCATCTTTAGGGGTGTATTTTGCTCCAGGACCCCTTTTTGAATTTTTTTTGAAATATTTCGGGAATTTAAGGTACCGATGGGAAAAATACTAAAAAAATGAGCTAATTTTTAAAGAATGTTGGAAATTTTTTCTTGAAAAATGGATCAATTTTTCTACAAAATGAACCTTCAAAATCCAAAAATGGGGTCGAAAAATAATATCCCCCTCCCCACGCCGAGGTTGAAATATATAACTCCCCTCCTAATAGACCCCCCCTCTGGAGGGTAGTTGAAAAATATAACCCCCGGGGTTATAATAGGGGTTTTACGGTAGGTAAAAGGTTCCCTTGTTGTTTTTAAACTCTTTTTTTATTTTTTTTTAATTTTATAATCAATCTCTTAGAAAAATGAAAGGAAGCCAATAATCAAACATTTTCAGGCTATTATTCTACTAAAAAATTTTAGGACTAAAAATTAAAAAAATTTGATATGAGCTTATATCGCTCCCGATGTGACGGGAGTATATATCATCTACAATTCGCACCTAAATCCTAAATCCGGAATGTTTGATGATGTTCAATATTTTGATTTTCTTTTTTAGATTATCGTGTTATAAGCTTTTTCGAAATTTTTAATATTTAGAGAATCATTTTTCCATCGAATGATAATTGTATTTCTAAAAATAAGTGAAATAAATTTATTGCAGGCCAAAGACGGATCGAATGATGCATGGACATTGGATGAGCGTGTGTTATATAGCTGGAAAGAGTGGAAACTAATTTGCACCAAAGAATTTAAAAGGACTTATTTATATATCTGGCGCGATGAATTCATTCTGAGGATTAGGTGTTAATGGAATGGATATTCAATACTAACTGAAATGAATAAAATTTAAATTTATAATTGTTTCTGCAAAAAAAAGAATAGAAAACAGATTTTTTTGAAAATTGTTGAGGATTTCCAATATTATTTAATACTTTTATAATTTTTTACCTTTATAGTTTTTTAATAATATTTTTTATTATTCCACAGTCAATAAATATTAAAATAGAAATTGCCTGGCCATATTCATACCTAACTTTACTTTTTTTTGTTAGGAGTGCGTTATTGGCAAGGATTTTTTTCTATATGAATCAGGGTTGCCCTTTCCAAACTACCAAAATGTGGCATTTGCTCATTTTCGGACCGAAAAATGTGGCAAAAATGTGGCATTTCTGATCAAAAATATGGCAAAAAATGTGGCATTTTTAAATTTTGAACAAAATGCAAAAAAAAAATTATCCAAAATATTTATCCCGAATATTTTTCATTACTTTTCACTTTGTCAAACAATTGTTGGTGGAAATAAAGTGATCTTTATGAGTAGTTTTTGGCGGTGATGTACACTGTACAGTTCACCTTCTCTTGGGGGTAGGGGGTGGCGGCGGTCCCGATAGGGGCCGCCGGAGAAAATTTAGGAAATTTTTGGCCACTTTCATAAGAAAATTGACCATTTTTTGAGGATATTTTTTAGAAAGAAACTTTAAATAAATGGCGAGGGTGGCGGCAGTCCCGCCGAAGGGGCTGCCGGAGAAAATTTTGAAAATTCAAGCTCTTTTTCTTAAGAAAATTGAGAATTTTTTGGTTAAAAGCACTTTTTATGAGGAATTTTCAAAGTATTAATGGGTGCCGGCGGCCCCGATA
>LDKF01000368.1:1268-28624 GCA_001026735.1 Rotylenchulus reniformis | reverse complement strand
GGGTTCAATTAGGAGGAGGGGCTATAATAGGGGTTTTACGGTACATATTAAGAAAAAAACATTTAAAATGAAAGAAATGATATTTGGTTGAAAGAAACGAGGTTTAAAATTTAAATTTCTCAACATTTTTTTCAAAGTATCTCTCAATTACCCAATCTATTTTTTTACACTTTAACCATTCGAGCAAATCTCAACATCAATGTATTTCACAGTCTGCTTATTCGTTTTACAAATTATTCTCATTATCAAGTCTCGTTTTTTAAATAAAGATGAAAAATTATGTGAGTGAGCAAGATGAAAAATCAACGGCAAAATAAATAATAAAGATATGACATAAAGGAGGAAAGAATGGTCATTGATTTGGCACAGGGTTCTCAAATTAGCAGGAAAACCAGACATTTGCCAGAGAAGGTGGTTCGGTGCTAAGAAGTTAAAAAAATCACCACTCGGCCAATTTTACCTTAAACTTTTTTGTTAGACCTTGTTTGACAAAAAGTTAAAAGACAAAGTTATGCAGAATTTTTTTATTTCAAATGGTCTTCTTGTTTTTCGAATTTCCTGAAAAAGTTCGCTATTTTTCGAAAATATCGAAAATTACTTTTTTATCGGATATTTCGAACTTTTTCAGTGAGATTCGAAAAACTAAAAACACCATTGGAAAGAATAAAATTCGACACAACTTTGTCTTTTATACTTTTATAAAAAACAGGTCGAACAAAAAAGTTTTAAGCCAAAATTTTGCATTTGGCGGTTTTTTAACGTCCTAGCACCATTTGATCATGATAAATAAGTTGATTGACCTTAATCGATGATAATCGCAAATAATCAATCTAGGTTTGATAAACCAATTTTGGTTGATAAAATTGGTTTTTTTTAAACTTTGGTATTTGGTTTGATAAACCAAATAATTTTTCTATGATTAAAACCCAATTTTCAAAAGGAATACGAAAGTTTAATTAAAGAAAATATTTGATCAAAGTCAATGATTGACAAAAAATCATTTATATTAGATTATTTATTCTAACTGATTCGAGAATGGTGTCTAGAGGCAGTACATGCGAAAATTTGTTAATCTCTTTTACTACTATCTCTGTTTTTTTTATCATATTTGATCTTTTATTCTAGAATTCAGATAATTCGGATTAGGTATACAGAGGCGGACATAAGTTCAGGACACTAGTGGGTGATTTGAAAAATGAAATAAAAAGGTAAAGAAAACGCCAAATTACATTTTGTCTTACCATTACTTCAGCATTTTTTGTGGGATTTCCAGTTATATCAAACCCATCCCACTGTTAACATCAATATTATTCAATATTATTCAATATCGTAAAATTTCGGAGCAATTTTCCCAGATGATTCACCTCGTTTATTTGCATTCGTTTGGATCGGAAATGGGCAAATTTGGGATTGATATTTGTGGGAATGGAGGCTCTGTCCATTCAACAACGTGAATACCATTTGAATTAATTGCTTAAATTCTTGCAAAAAATTTTTTTAAACAATATCCGTTCACACTTTCATCGGTTTGTTGGGGATTCTTAGTTTATTTTAAATTAGTACTTGATGGTGTTAGGATGTTTAAAAAGTCATTAAGACCAAGTCCTTTAAAACTTTTTTAGACCTTGTTAAATCAACAAAGAAGCAAAGTTGTACAGAATTTTATGCTCTATCTTTTGGTCTTTTAATTGTGCGAATTCCGAAACTAAAAGTTTTAAATTTTCGAAAAAATCCTATTTTTCGATCTTTTTAAGGAAATTAGACACCTAAAACGATTAAAAGGAAGAGCAAAAATTCTGCTCTTTTGTAATTTTTGTCTAACGAGGTCTAAAAAAGTTTCTATAAGGTTTAAAAGGGCTCTCAAAGGCCCTTTGTTAACATCCTAGTACCGTAAAAAAATTATAGGAATCAGGCTGATAATGATGACAGTAAATTTGTAAAAATATTGAGCTTATTTTCTGAAATGATAATTGGATTTGGAATACATGTATCATTTCTAAGTTTGAGAAGATGGCATAAAAACATGGCATTTGGGACGTATACATGGTTGCCGCAAAAGCCCTGCCGCAATATTAGATAATAAGCTACCTAATCTTACAAAATTCAGAGTTATGATTTTGCTTATTTTCCTTGCCATCAAGGCCCGTATGTTAAAAAACGGTGTTGTTTACCCGGGTAAACAACACCGGGTAAACGGCACCGGGTAGTTTACCCGGAAACCCGTATGCTAAAAAAATTCCAAAAAAAAGAATTATAGCAATTGAAGGGTCGGATCTTCGTAACCAATCGATGCTTAATGACGTGCATAACTTGCACGTCATTAAGGTACATAAGTTTTCATTCTTTTACAGGTAATAGTGGCTCGCAAAGATTGATTAAGGAAAACAAAACGATCAACGATCCGAAACTGAAGATTAAAGTCTTTGACAATGATTATATTGTGTTTTTTGATGACAATGCTTTGCCCAATGTCTCAAATCATGACCATCCATTCTGGGTCGTCAATTATATCCATGTAAGAACTATTAAATTAAATAAGTTATGAAGCAAGTTATCCGATAAAACTTTTCAGTTGGGTAAAACAGGATATTTACCGTGCTGGGTCGTTTGTAAAAAGAGGCCAATGTGGGCGTTTGTAAAAAAGGCCAATGTGGACGAAAGTAAAAAAGGGCCAATATGGACGAAAGTAAAAAATATTGTAAATAGCTTTGAATTAACTGTACTAAAAATTATAAGCTTTAAACAAAATTTCTAAAAGCCAGAAGTAAAGAATTTTTTAATTTTAAATGTTTAAAAAATAATAAATATAGGGATTGGTCTCTTCAAAAGAGTGATATAGCAAATTCAAACGCGTTTTCCATCGGTGTTTCGCGCGTTGAAAGAAAAGGGAGAATTAAATAAATGGGTAAAAATTACAAAATTAAAAACAAATAAAGATTAAAGGTCCGGCGTTGTCTGGCCTTGCCGTTGAGAAAACGAGAAATAAAGAAAATGTGGCCCGTGCTGAAAAGCTACCGAAATGATTTCAATGGGGAATTACGTGAGGAACCGAAAACCGAATCAAACCGTGAAACCGAACCGTGAATTGAATTCATTCGTAGTTTATATGACCAATCAATGGATTTCCAAAATAGATAATGGACAAATTTTCAATTTCAATACTTATTAGGACGCTGTCAATTAACCCGGTGGAATCGTGGAATTGATTGATAAAAAGTCAATAAATGCAGATTTATTTGTTTTTTTACATACAAACCACAAGTATATTCCCATTTTGATTACGGTATTCTTCGTCTGGAGGATTGAAAATAAATTCCATGTAATGCCGTGCAAGTGTGTCAATGTGTCCAACTTAATTATTCAAATAAAAAATATTTACACTTTTGTACCATCGGATTCTTCCTTCTCGATCGAAACTTCCCGGCTAAGAGAAATATCTTCGCCTGATAAATCACGGCTTTTCGTATCTTCTCTGCTATTCATTATATTGATTAAAAATTTCACTGGACCCTTGTGTATGACTTGATCCTACGATGGCTGTGATCTATCGGCTGTTGAACTTCTTTTCTGCCAACAATTCGATCGAATACGCATGAGTATTTCTGGGTTTTCCACGAGAAGAGGACTTCGAAAGCGTTTGTGTCGGTTGAACTCCTTCTTTAGATAGTCTTTCTCTTTCGCTGTAAATGAAGTCAACAAATTTGCATACATTGAAATCATTTCGGTAGCTTTTCAGCACGGGCCACATTTTCTTTATTTCTCGTTTTCTCAAGAACGGCAAGGCCAGACAACGCCGGACCTTTAATCTTTATTTGTTTTTAATTTTATAATTTTTACCCATTTATTTAATTCTCCCTTTTCTTTGAACGCGCGAAACACCGATGGAAAACGCGTTTGAATTTGCTATATCACTCTTTTGAAGAGACCAATCC
Organism: Rotylenchulus reniformis; assembly: GCA_001026735.1. Lineage (NCBI taxonomy): Eukaryota > Metazoa > Nematoda > Chromadorea > Rhabditida > Hoplolaimidae > Rotylenchulus > Rotylenchulus reniformis. The sequence goes on along the minus strand of LDKF01000368.1, from coordinate 24,692 downwards.
CTATATTTATTATTTTTTAAACATTTAAAATTAAAAAATTCTTTACTTCTGGCTTTTAGAAATTTTGTTTAAAGCTTATAATTTTTAGTACAGTTAATTCAAAGCTATTTACAATATTTTTTACTTTCGTCCATATTGGCCCTTTTTTACTTTCGTCCACATTGGCCTCTTTTTACAAACGCCCACATTGGCCTTTTTTTACAAACGACATAGCACCGATATTTACAGGGGTTGAGTTGAATTATTAGGACCTAGATCACAATAAAGATCAATAAAAATATGCTTAGATTGCGGCAGGGGAAAATTGTTGATAAAAATTTCCCGTCTTAGATCTCTGGAGCTCTACAGCTCAATAAGTCTACCATCGAATGTTTTTCTAAGGTAACATACAAATTGTACAGAATTTTATGCTCTATCTTTTGGAAAAGTTCGGATTTTTAGTGAAATACCCTATTTTTCGATATTTTCGAAAATTTTCGAACCTTTTGTTCGAATTTCTAAAAATTGAAAATACCAAAAGATAGAGCATAAAATTCTGTACAATTTGTATGTTACCTTAGAAAAACATNCAATTGATTTTGAAGATGTCCATCGATGTTGGCTGAGAAAAATTGAGATACTCATGAATCCGATCGATATAGTAACATACTCTATTTAAATTTTCTTCTAGAATTCTCTATCGTTTAATTTTATTTTTTCTACTCATTTTTTGATATTTTCTTTTTCTTCTTGACGATTCTCATCATTTAGTTTGGCCCCATTCAATTTTCCAGAAGATTTTTTTTATTTTTTCACAATATAGGACTGAATCAAAGAATAAAATACAAAGCTCAATAAAATTGGTTTATTGTGTTTGTCCAAGATAAAGAATTTAAATAATTATTAGAGAGGAAAAAGGAAAATTTTTTGCAAAATCATTTTTTTAACAAATTTTTGCGAAAATCTGAAAACAAAAGTCAGAATATTATGTATAGTTGCAAAACAGAAAACTTGAAAAACCAGAACATATGCAAGGAAAAAACCAAAGTCAGAGCTTTTACAAAACCAAAAAAATAAGTCAGAATATTTTGCACAACCAGAAAAATAGAATTTTTTTGCAAAATCAAAAAAAAATCAGAATTAGAAAACTGAAGCTACTTTACATTGAAGAAATTTTCTAGTGCATACAAAACACCGAATGATGTTCGTTATATTGTTCAGAGGTATTTCGGGCTACCATTCCAAAAACCACCAAGTAAAAAACCACCATGACCGAAATTTTTTTGAAGCTTACTGGGTCAAAACTATAAAAAGTAAATATAAGCAGAATTTTATGCTCTATTTTTAGTCTTATTAGTTGTTCAAATTTCCACAAAAATTTTTGAAATTTTTCGGGAAATACTCGGAAAATACGATTTTTCGCAGTTTTAGCAAATTTTTAAAAATTTCAAAATTTTTAATTGATTTAAAAAAATTTGAAAAACTCAAACTGCTAAAGATAAAGTATAAAATTCTGCATATTTGCTTTTTATAGTTTTGACTTTTGACCCATTAAGCTGCAACTTCCTTGGCCTCGGATAAACTTTTTCAAAAAAATCACAGGATCACAAAAAATCACTGATCGGATTTTTCAGAAAAATCAGATCTGTGAGAATTTTCGAACTCCTCGAAAGCTCGATATTTGTTGAGATTCGATCCCGAGTTTTTAAGTTAGAGCAAAATGCGATATTTGTCATAACAGCACATTTCAGGATTTTTAAAACAATGTCGGAAAAGTTAACAACAACAATAATACATAATTAATTAATAAGTTTTCAATGAATAAGATTTTATTTTTAAAGAATTTTATGAATTAAATTTAAAAGAAATATTTCTTCTACTAGAGCACGAAACATTTTGAGTTATTTTTTTATTATTTTTTTTTGCCATTTTTAGTTAATTTTTTCCTTCAAAATTTTATTTAAAAAAATATTTGTTATTCTTTTCTTTCAGTTGAAAATTTGGCCTTAATTCCGGGAGCTGAAAATTGTTTATTTTTTGTCTGCCATATCAGGCATAATTCTCTGTGTGATTAGTTTTGATTCGATTAGCCATGGTTGGCATTCCTCCCTCCCTTTCGCCACCAACCGGCACGTCACCAAATGAGATGTATCGAGGGTGCTGGGTCATTAGTTAAAAAAACGCCATAATCCAAAAGTTTCTCCAAAACTTTTTTAAAGCTTGCTAGGCCAAAACATCCAGCGATAAAGTTGTGCAGAATTTTATGCTCTATCATCTGATATTTTTATTTTTTGGAAACCCGAACAAATTGAAATTTTCGAAAATGTTGAAAACTAGGGTTTTTAGGGGATATTTCGAAAATGTCGAAAACTAGGGTTTTTAAGAGATATTTTGAACTTTTTGTTAGAATTCCAAAAAAACTAAAAAAACAGAAGATAGAGCATAAAAGTTTTGGCCTAGTAAGCTTTAATAAAAAGTTTTGGAGAATGTTTTGGGTTATGGCGATTTTTTAACTAACGCCCATTATGGCGGTTTTTAACTAATGACTAGTGTTGTTGGCGACCGGTTTAAAACCGGTACCCCCGGTTTTCGGTTTGACCTGTTTTGGGACTCCCGGTTTTCGGTTTTAGCCTGACCCCCGGTTAACCGCCGGGTTTACCGGTTTTTCAAAAATCTACCAAGAAATCTATAAAAATTTCATGGTGCTTTTAAATGCTTTTTTGCTGCTTTTTAATGCTTTTTTTGGTGCTTTTACAATTTTAATTTTTTGCAAAATTTTTTGATTAATTTGTTCATTTTTACCAATTTTTAATACATCTAATTATTTATAATAATTTTTTTCAAGAGAAAATCTTCTAGAGAAAAATGGACAAAATGTCAAAATCATCCTCTGACTACAAGGATGAAAATAATGTTCCCAAGTTGAGCCATAAGGCGGAGCAACAACATTCTGCAAGCTAACCAGATGTGAGTTTTCGTGCTGGGTCGTTTGGGCACAAAGTGAAAAAATGAATATAGTTCATATAAATGCTACATAATGTCTAAAAATTCATTAAAACCAAAATTTCTAAAAGCAAAAAGTTGGATAAAAATGTCCTTATGTCCTAATCCTATTTATATGTTCAATGAATTTTTCGACGCTCTCACATTTGACCACTAAATTCATCACCTAACTAATCACCATTTAAATTTAATAAGAAACAAATTTTTGGTGTGGTCTTGATATTAAACGATCAAGTTATCAGAGAGTTATGATTTTAAATTCAAAAATATGGCAAAACTAGTTTTTTGGCCAATTTTTCAGTTGTACCTAAATTTATAAATAAAATTAGTTTGATTAAAAATTGAATTTTAACAGTCTCTTACAGCTTTATCGATTGATATCAAAGATAATCATAAAAATTGTTTTCAAAAAATTAAAGGGTATAATTAGATAGAAAGGAAGGTAGTTGGAGCACCGAAAAATTCATTGGACTCTTAAATAGGACTAGTGACAAGGACATTTTTATCCAACTTTTTACTTTTAGACATTTTTGTTTTAATGAATCTTTAGACGTTATGTAGCATCTACATGAAAGATATCCATTTTTGCACTTTGTGCCCAAACGACATAGCACCGTGAGTTTTTTGCCGTTTCTGATATTTTTTGCATTTTTTGATAGACCCATAATATTTATTTCATCTTCAAAAATGATCAAAAATTAAAATTTATAGAATCAGAAAACGTTTTTTGCCGTTTCTGCTATATTTTTTTCAGAAACAGAGGAGGCACTTCAACAATCCAATTCTCAACTTTCCACTTCCGGGTCCACCACCTGCTTGTCCCCCCGCACCATTTTCCCGATGTGCACCATCGTGGCCTTCGTCGTCTCTGTTCCTCTTCTGTCGCCCTCCTCTTGTCTTGCCACACTCTCTCGTCGCCTTCTCTTCATCATGTAGAGCCCGTGATGATCCCGATCCCGACGGAATTCAAGCAGTTCGCCGGTCCGTTCGTTCTCCTCAATAAACGGGACCACCGCCGAAAGGCGGGGGTGGGGCCCTACGATCAGTCGAATGCGCACAGTGAACGGACAGCAAGAGATGGCACTCAAAAAGCGCTAAAATTGATACTTTTTGTAAAATAAAAATTCTAAAATTTTTAGCAAAGGCATCATCGGTTGATATATTCAGTAAAAATACCAAAAATACGCATTTTGGAAAATTAAAAATTTTTTCACTGGTATCAAAATTTCTTTTTAAAATGATTAGAAAAAAAGATTTTCCTGATAGAAATACCAATGCCGAAAAATAACGATCGGAATACCATTGATCCCCGATCTCTAGAGTGTTAATAAAATTGTTATTTTCTATCTATAACAAAGTCCACTGGACCTGTTTGAGTTTCTGGTAAAAATGGTCTACAGAGGCGACTGAGTGGCCCAGTTGGTCTTCGTCCCCAAACAACCGGATGAACAAACAGCGCTCCTTCTGCTGCTCTAGCGGTATTTGCTCATCAAGATGAAGCCAGCCCAGGAGAGCGTCTGAAAACCAATACAGATACATATATATTTATCGAAATCAGTACTATGCGAAAGTTCAGTTTTTAAGGGAGAATATTCCCATACAGTTAGTTTTTTTCAAAAAATTAAACATAAATAATAACATAAAGGTTGTATTTTTTACAAATTATATAAAAATTAATAGACAATAAATTAAATCAACTTCTCAACGGATATTATACTCCCAATCGTATCTATATCAATTATTTGAAAATCCTAAATTAGTTTTTTGAAATAAAAATAAAACATATAGCGGGAATACAAAATGAAACTTGCAATGTTTGCCAAAGGACCATACTATGGTCGTAAATTAGAAAACAATTAAATAAAATTAGGATGGTTTTTTTAGGATTTTTATAATGAAAATTTATATAGGATTTTAAAAAAATATTTATGCAAATTTAATAAAATATAAAAACTAAGCTTGCTAATTACAACCAATCATTTGATTGTAATTTTTTTAAATTATTAACAAGAAAAATTTAAATAATTCATAAGAAAATTTTAAAATATTTCATATCTAATAATTACAAATAATATTATTACAAATAATATTATTAAAAAATTTGCATTTATCGAATTCAATAATTATAAACTAAATCATACAATAATTTTGATTATGAATATTCACAACATAAATTTAAAGGCATAAGGATAAAAAGTTGAATAAATTATAAGTTTACTAATTTTTATGGAAAAGGATGAAGCTGATGTATTGATCATAGAAGAGCATATTAAAAGATGTTATATGAATATAATTTAGAAATTATTTATTTTGCCAAATAAAATAAAAAATTACTAATAAATTTATGTGGTAAATTCATTTGTAGAAAAATAATAAAAAATGTTATACCGATGTTGTTAAGGCACTTAAAGATAAGTGTTCTGGGATTAAGAATTTATTGCGGAGCTCAGTTTTTTAGTAAAAAGAACTTTACACTATTATTAAAAAAATGAATAAAATATATGATTCATTCTATTTATTTAGATTATTCTATAATCAAAAATATGCAATCCATTAAAAAGAAAAAAATAAACCATTGAAACTAAAATTAAAATAACATTAAAAATTATATTGTTTAAAAATATAAAAATAAAATAAAAATAAAATAAAAATAAATTAAATTTTAAATTTAATAAATAAATAATAATTAATAAACAAATAAAAAATAAATCAGAATGTGGGGGAGCCAAAAAAATTTATTAAGATGAATAGGCTTTTGTGAAAATTTGTCCAATGAAGTGCCTATATAAATATAAATTAGTTTTTAAATAAAATAAAAATACTGTAAATTCTCTATTATAAGGCCTAGGCCTTATATTTTTCAACCTCGGTCGAAGGGGGGCCTTATAATAGAGGGAGGCCTTATATTAGAGGGTGGGCCTTATATTTTTCAACCTAAGTCGAGGTGGAGGGTGGCCAAAAAAATGTTATAGCTTTTGTTCAAAGCCAATAAAGAGGCATTTCATTTTTCTTGAAAATTTTTTTTTTTAATAAAATACAATGAAACTCCACTTAAAAAACTATTAAAATATTTTCTATAGCATCAATTCCGTCTAGGGTTGGCTTATAATAGAGGGGGGGGGCCTTATATTAGAGGGAGGGCCTTATATTTTTCAACCTCTGTCGAAGGGGGGCCTTATATTAGAGGGAGACCTTAATAGAGGGAGGCCTTATATTAGAGAATTTACGGTATATCAAATAATTCTTTTCAATTTTCTAATTGTAAAGGAACAAGTAAAAATTATTATTTATGAAAAAAAATTCATAAATATGTAGATCAGTTAAAAATAATCGGTGATTTCAACAAAAAAAGCTGGAATTGGAGAAAATAATTATACATATATTAAATATGAAATCTTAAATTAATCAGAAAAAATATTTTATTCTTTATAAATAAGTGAACTTTAATAGGATTATAAATAAAATTTTTTTGAAAAATCAAATTAATATAAAAGAAAAAAGAAAAACCAATTTAAAATTTTGTCCTAACAAGGATAATTCAACCGAAAGAATATAAATTTTAAATTGAACAAGGATAATTAAACTAAAAATAAAATTTAAATAAATTATAAATGTAATGAAAATATTAATAAATATTTATCTCTCGAAGCAGTCTCGAGAATGAAGGTCATCGATTGAGCTTCGGCTTTAAAAAACTAATACGCACTATCAATACTTAAATTTTTAAAGTAAAAAATTTTCTCTGAAATTAATACAAACAAATAAATAAAATTTTAATATAAAAAGGCGTTTATTGAAAAAAATATTTTTTTCCATAGTGATTACCATTAATAATTAAAGAAAGAAATTGAAAATTTAACTACTCTTTTATAGATGTTAATATATAGATAATATTCTTATTTCTTTTTTTAATTTTACAAAACTAAAATTATCATATTTATTTTCAAAGTATTATGTTACAATAAATCATGTGGGTACCCAAATGGGATCAAAAATATTTAAATAATTTCTAAAAGCTTTTTTTGCATTATCCTATGACCTAAAATTTTTATTATTTTTTTGGTATCAATTTATATGTAATATATTAGATTATTTCTGATGAAGATCTGATGCATTGTAAAGTGCTTTTGCAACATAATGTATATACAATATCATGTATATACATATCATATATGCCAAAGAAATCTCAAGCAAACCTCACAAACCAAAGCAACCATATACTCTTAAGCTTAAGTCAAATTAGCTTGAAAATTAATGGATAGAGAAAATATATTACTAATGGATAATGAAAATATTAGAGAAATAAGGATTGACAAAGAAAACATAGAAAAAATATATTTGTTTTCTTTATAATGTTAAAGTTTTTCTTCCTGATTAAAAGTTAATTAAAAATTTATTAACAATAGCAATTAACGATTTTATTAATCCTAATTTAAAAAATAATACAAAAATATAATTTATATATCTTTATTTCTAACTTTGGCATTTTGCATTAATTTAATGTAATGAGCTGTATAATGTAATATATCAAGAAAATCAAAAATAGTAGCAGCTAAGATGAAAATTTAAGCTTTTAAAATAGTGCAATTAATGAAATATTATAATTACTAAAAAGACCAATAAAATGGAAAAATCCATATATTCACTTAACATTAAAGATTCACTTAACACATTTAAATATTTCCTTTTTTCAACAGTGGATTAAAGTTTAACCAATGCATTAAAAATTAAAATGAATTAATAAAAGGTCAAATCAGTAAACTTGAACATGTTTGAAATGAAATTTTTTAAAGTTTTAAATAATTTTAAGAAAATTTAAATGTTTTTTAATTATAATAAATTTATAAATTATTTATTAAGCTACTAACTGAATATTATCTTTTAATTATCTTATAAAAAGGCAACAAACAATGATATTAAAAAATCGTATATTGTATATCTCTTTGGTATATTAATTTATCTTAGGCAGGTGATATTATTTTATGTGTTAGAAAGCTAAAATACGAAGCGTAAAAATTATTTCTTTAAAAATTATATAATTCTGTGAAAATATAACTAAGGGCTCGAAAATCCCGTCTGCAGTCGAGATCTTGTAATATGCCAGATTAATCGGCATAACAAAAAATGAAAATATTACATTTTTTGTTGAATTTTTTATATTATTTATTAATTTAACTTTTTTGTCTAATTATTTATAATATATTAATTAATTAAATAAAATATAGAATTTTTACTATTAATTTTTCTAAATGATTTGATGTAACACCTATAGCAGAAAATACCTACAGCAGACATTTATTTAAATTAAAAAAATATATTTTAAATTGAATAATTGGTTAAATTAGTATAAAATTCTACTTATATAAATATTATATTCTATTTTAAAATATTGAGGAAGAAAAAATTTTCTTTCTAAATACATTATAATTAATAAATTATTTTTAAAAGTTTTTTATATTTATTATGAATTATAAAAAAATTTTAACTTAAAAAATTTAAATTATAGTAAGCAAAATTAAAATGAAGAAATTATCATACTAGGAATTAACATTAAAAAAATTAATTAAGAAATCAAAGAGAAAATAAATTTAATTATGTTGAAATTTTAATTAAATTTTGATTTTTTTTTTATTAAATTTAATATAAATATTAAAGTTAAATAGTTGCGGGAAAAAATTGGAACCGGTACTGATGAATTCTAGTTGATTTATTTAAAGAAATTAATCAAAGAATTATATTATAAATAATATTGAATATATTATAAAGTAATAAAACTACATAGTTTAATTTGATTGCATAAAATTGCACTGCGATTTCCATTCAACTGATGTGTTCGCACCACCAAAAGCAAAGAAGAGAAAGATGGAATACCTATATCTAAATATATTATTCGACAAATCAACTTACATAAATATTTTTTTCTGATAAGTTATTAAAAATACAATAATAATAGGAAAATATAAATATTTTTAAATAGTTTTGGTATTATTGCTAATAATACTATGCATGCACCATCGGTAGAGAGCATAATGGCCCGCCAAGACTCTTAAAGTTCTAAAGTAAGAAAGTATTTATTTTTATATTTAAATTTTAAAAATAAGTTTTTAATTTACGATATAAAAATTTATTTTTAAAAAATTTAGTATTAAAAATTATTTAAAAATAAATAAAAATAAAAAAATATAAAATATTACAAAGAATAATAATTAAAAACAAGAATATAGGCGCTATTTGAAAGAAGGCCTGTTTTGAAAATCCACCAAAAGGGTCCCCCCTGTTAGGCAAAAATGAAAAATTTTTTTTTGTTTTTTGGCAACTATTTTGCTCAGAAATGAGTTAAAAAGTGAAAAAATTGTAAAAAATTAAGATTTTGATTTTCAAATGAACAGGGTCCCCCCTGTTGAATTTTTGGGTTTTCAAAACAGGCCTTCTTTCAAATAGCGCCAGAATATAGATGCTTATAATTTTCAATAGTAGCAAAAATATAATGTATAATAGCCAAAAATATAACAAATTAAAAAAAAATAGGAAAAATCCTATTTTTTTTTAATTTGATATATTTTTTGCTATTATACATTATATTTGTGATCGGATCAAAAATGATCGATCTACTGATGAGCGAAATTGCCGGTGTATCGGATTATGCGATATCAGTCCGATCTGGCAATTAAGAAAATATAAAAATTTTAAAAATTATGGATAAAAAGTGATATAATGACATCAATTTTAAAAATAATATAAATACTGTAAATAAAATATAATTATTTAAAAAGACGTATATTCACAATAAAATAAATTTAAAATAAAAAATAAAAATTTAATTCAATAAATTATTTATATAGTAAAAATCAACAATTTCCAGCTTAATTTAATATAAATTATTATAAAAAATCATGTTATGTTAAAAAAATAAATAATATAATAATAAAAAATAAAAAAATATTTTATTATTGAATTATGTTAAATGTCGAACCATAACATAGTGCGTAATCTTCATTGGAACCAGATTATGCTCACAATAATATGGGTAATAAACTTAGAAAAAAAATGTTTAATAAATGATTAATAAAAAAAGTTTTATTTGGACATTAAAAAGATAGAACATTCAATTTTAAAAATAATAAAAATAGGAAGTAACAAATTGTATTTAAAATATTATAATACTAAGAAAAACTAAATAAAATTATTCTATAACTTTTATGGTATTTAGTCAACCAAAAACCATGGAATTCATGATGATTAAAATTTAAAATAGTTGATTATTATCTGTACTTATTTTTTTTTAATTCATTAAAATCTAATTTTAAATTAATGTTAATGACTATATTAAAAAAGATTAATGGCAATCCAAATGTAATTAAATAAAAGAAAATAATTCAACAGAAATTAATTAAATCAATAATGTAAAATTAAAATTTCAATAAACTAGTTCAGTTTCAAATTATTTTGGAAAATCGACGACTAAACTTCCAAAATTTTAGAACTAGATTTTTTTCTTTTTAATTTTTCTTCTTAAAATCTATTTTATAAAAGAAAAATTCAAAAATATTGAATTAATTATAATTCTAAAATAATATTAATTTATAAATAATATTGAATAAAAATATGTATAATATATGAATAAAAATATGTATAAAGAATAAAATAGCATTATTTTTGATTCAAGTAAGAGTTGAAGGATGAATTAATGAACCAATGATTAAATTAAATAAATCAATCTATATAATTTTTTAGAAATAAAAATATTTTTACAAATTTATCAATTCACAAAAATAAGCTATTCTATCATAAAAATATTTTTAAATTAAAATGTTTATAATAATATGTATTTTTAAAATTAATCCATATTAAATAAATTTTTGATCCGTTTATTAAAAGCTCTACTATCTTATAAAAGAATCACTACAAAAATTTTTTATAATTTTAAAATAAATTATTTTATTGGGGCTACCTATAAAATATTCTGTCATTATATCAAGCCTAGACTGATTCATCGGTGAAATATTGACCGGAAACTTATTATCTGGTCACTATAATAAAGATCAAGTAAATAATTAAAAAGCTAAAATGGTTAATAATATTATTATGGAGATGGCCAAAATCATTGCTGTATCGGCATGCCCAAAAATCAGATTGATCAATGCGAGTCTATATGACAATGAATATTTTTCATATCGTATAGGATTTCGGCCACGGTAGTGTTATTGGGCTGGCGAGGGCCGACGGGTGTTGAAAGCAACCAAAAGCCTTTCTGGAAAGCACGTAGTCTGCCTGGAAACAAATGCTTCAAGGAATTACTGAACAATAAGATCAAAAAATATGATCTTAATAAAAAAATAATAAGGCGAATTTAAAATTAGATATTTAAAGGGAATTTTATTTTAAACATTAAAATAATTGAACGGTCAGTAAAATTTGGCAGCAGTATGTGAAATGTCAATTGGATTATTTATGTGTTAAAAGATTTTTAAAAATTTTATTTATTTTTCATCTATAATATATTAATCTTTTTTTATTTATTTGAATATGTACCGAAAATAATAAAATTATCCTATTTATATGATTATAGATATTTGAATGAGAATTATCATAACTTTTATTTTTATTAAATATTATGATAAATAAACTATTAAGTATTAGATATTAATTGTTTTAATTGTTTTGAAAAAGAGTGGAAATATTAATATAATATTGAAAAAATAAATTAATTTTATAGCAACATAAACTTTTAAATTATTAAATAATTATACCAATTTAAAAAATCTAAAAAATCTATCAATATTTAAAATTAACTAATTGGAACAAAGATCAGATCATCTAAGCTATTAATAAAATCAATTAAAAAACTTAATTCTTTGTTATTCACAAACTTAGTTATTCACATAAAAGCTCTACAAGTTAAATCCAAAACAACAACAAAAACGTTAAATTTAATTTTATTCTTTATAAATAGAGAAAACTCTTAATTTATTTATCAGATAAATGAATGTAAAATATTTCAATCTAAAAATAATTAAAAATAACTTCTTATGAATGAAACTTATAATTGGAAAGAATTCATTTGGAATTTAAACTTAATGTCATGTTTGAATTTGTATAATTATAAATAACCATAAAAAATTAATTAATTCTGATTTTTAATTTATTTGGAACCAAAATAAAGAAATTAATTTTTAAATTTAGAAAAATTATTTAAAAAAGGTACTAAAAATAAGATAACTGAACAATTAATTAGAAAAATACTTAAGCTTAAAAAAACAAAAACGACAATTTTGTAGAAATTAATTAAATAGAGTTTGCCATGATATATATTTTAATTAAATTTGTTATTTTTTAATTAAATAAATTAATTATTAGTTTTTTTAATTAAATGTTACATTTTAATATCAAAAATTCCAAAATTTATTTCTTACTCTACGTAAAAATAAATGATATTATGTTATTAAAAAATTTGAATTAATTTTAACTTTTAATTAAATTACTTTAATAAATATATAATTAATTTCTCCATCGAAAACTACCAATGGAGAATGTAATGTTCGCCATGGACTATAGCTCCACTCGAGTGCGCTAGTCTCAATCAATCAAATGGACAACTTCGTATGTTATAATATAAGGCATCTACAAAGAGTTGCATTTTAAAATAGTGTCCAATTACTAATTGATAATAATAAAATCGTTATTGCCCGAATATTGGTGATTATTCAAATCACCAATACACAACATTAATTATAAATGTAAAATAAAAAATAATTGATTATTCCTTTAAATAAACGGAAGAAAGATTTGTATATAGATTAATAAAATAAATTATCTAATTAAAAATAGAAAAGTATTCTGAAGTTTTTAATTGTCTGATGATTAAATCTTGTAAATTAAAAAAAGAATTAAAGAAAATTTAATAAATTAAATTAGAATAAAAACAATGCAATTTAATATAGAGAAATTTCAAATAATGAATTTTCCAATAAATAATTTATCTGATTCTTTTGAAAATGTATCTAAATATAAAAAAGTTACATAAATATTGTTTCAACAATCGTTTAGAAGAAAAAGGACTACCTTATAAGCAAATGAGAAATATATTAGAAGAAAAATTTAATAAATATATTTACATATAACTTTCAAGTAAAATTATCTCAAACTATAAATTATTTCTGATTGACTATGTCATTATTTCAAAAAGGTTTAAAAAATAGTTAGTATAATTTAAAAAATTATTAACACCAAAGTAAAAAATTTAGCAAACTCGGCGAAACCGAAATATTGGAACGAAATGCCTCCAAACAAAATTACTAAGAAATATATATCAAAAAGGCTATAAAGTATTTTCTCAGGGAAAAAATTATGAAAAGAATAATATCTAGATATAATAAAATTATTTCTAAATAATTATAAATTTAAGATTTGGTTATTTTGGATCTTATGATCTCTATCGATTTGAAATTAATTTATATTTTTTAATCAAAATAATTTTTTTTCAATTTGTATTATTTTTTATATTAATTTTATATTAAATTTAAAATATATTAAAATATATATTATTTTTAACATATTATTCATCGGGAAAAGGATTTTTTAAATAATCGAGAGTTTAGAGAATATAAAAATATTATCTTTTTTAAGTATTTAAATTCAAATTAAATTAATTTATTTTTTTATAATTTATTTTATATTAAATATATTTTGAGAATCCAAAGAAAATAGTGTAAAATGAATAAGGTGAAAATTATTTGAATAACTTTAATGTTTATTGGAATAATTATTGGAATAACTTTAATCGATATCAAGATCACATATGGAAATACGCATATGTGGTCTTGATATCGATTTTAATTAGGGAGTTAATAATAATCAAAATTATGTATTTAAAAAATAAATTTTAATATATTTTTTGATATTAAAAACAAAAGAATAAACTAAAATTAATATCTAAAGGGAATTTATTCATATAAAATTTAAATAATTATCTTGAAGATAATAAATGAATTATAATTTATATTTTATTTATTGGTAGTAGATATTCATGAAATAAGTTTATTAAATATAAAATAATAAAAATATTTTTTATAGTTAAATTTAATAATTAATTGCAAAATATAAATTAAATATCAATGAATAAATAAATTAATTAATAAAAAATAAATGAATTTTTACTTTGTTATGTCCACTTTATTATCTAATGCTATGGATAATTAAGTTAGTATATTTGTTAGTTTATACTATAAATGAAATTCTAAAAATTTATTTAAAAAATAATTTATTAGTATTATAATATAATAAAATTTAAAGATTTATAAAAAACTGTTTTAAATATAATGATTTCCGAAAATTTTAACAGCATTTTTGTTAATTAATAAGGGGAAAAGTTTTCTCTTATCTGGGAGCGCAGTTCAATTAAAAGGAAAAATAGATTATGAGAATGAAGTGTTTGTTGAGGAATAGAAATTTTTTGTAGAATTCATCGCATGAGGTGAATAATGGTTAACTATTGTTATTCTTGGGTCCTTATAAGTGATTTGGCGGAATGCAATATATGACGATGGATTTGCGGAAAGCATTCATATAATGAGAGAATGAAAAAAAATAAATAAATTTATTCTAAATATATGTAATCTTTATATTAGTGATTAGAAAAATTATAAAAGAATAACAATAAATATAACAATAATTTTATAAAATTATCAATTATTAAATATTTACAAGCTAGAAACGAAAAAATTTTTAACACTGATTTTTGATATCAATTTATTTCTTAATAATATCAATTGATTTATGAATTTAAGCGATATATAATGGATAACTTATTGTATCGAATTTATAAACATTAATATAATTTTGTATGAATACTTAATGATTTTTACTAAATTATGAGAAAAATTGCAATTTACTTAAAATATATTTTAGAAAAAAATTATCAATATTTAAAAACTTCAATAGTTTTTATAATCTGACGTCATAAAATATTTAATAATAAAGCTAAAATTATTGTTATAATTAAATAATATTGTCGTAAATTTGGTTTTCAGGCTAAAAGATCGTAACGAACCGTGATCCGCTTGGAATCCTAAAATTGCAATTTTTGATAAATAACTGAACATTCATCAAGTTCATTTTATTTACGAATTTAAGATTTGACAATAGAATCGACTTTTAAGACGCCCATTGGGACGGGTTATTATGAGTCAAAGAATGTTGCTGCTAGAATGGCTGCTAAAATTAAAACTAAAAAAAACTAATAATGATAATGATAGACTTTTCAATGAATGAAATTAATTTTTTTCAGATATTTCTTTAAAAGAAAAAAAACAACATTTATTGGCTTATGGATTGGATTTTTAAAAATTCAAAAAAGCAATTTTTTAAAAAGAAAAGGCTCTTAATTTTCAAAATTTTCCGGCACCTCCAATAATGATTTGTTCAAAAATTTCATTAAAAATTACAAATTTTTCTTAAGAAAAATGACCTAAATTTTCAAAATTCGGGACCGCACCCCCTGTCGGGACCGCCGGCACCTCATACAGTAAAATTTATTCATCCAAAAAATGCTCATTTTTTTATAAATTTTTTGAATTTTTTTGGAAAAATTGCCAGAAAGGCCAAAAAATTTGAAATTTTTTTGGAAAAATTGCCAGAAAGATCAAAAAAATTCATCCCCGAAAACTCGGGGATCCCCCCCACCGTCCCCGACCGAGGTCCCATCCCCGTCCCCGATCCCCGATTGGGCCATCCTCGGAAATCCCCGTCCCAGATTTTTTCCAAATCCCCGTCCCCGTACAACCCTAGTTTGAACCAAAAATAATGCTGTAGAATTTCTATTCTGATAATTAAATTTTGCGACATGAACTAACAAAAAAGTGTTAAGAAAAATGATCCTTTTCCAAAGATTATTTAGAATAGAACTTTAAAATCACAAATTTTATAATCTACAATTACATAGTGTTAAGCAGCATGAATAAACATAAATTTTACATTTCATGGGATGCGGTACGAAAATTGGAGTTTATCGGAACTAATTATTGAAACTTTAAAAAATTTTCTTGTTTTATTCCAACAAGTTCTAATATGTTATCTAAAAAAAGAAAAATATGAATTTTATAAATATTTAAGAATTCAATCCATGAAATTTAGCTGCAATTCAAAAAAGTTTGAGTATCCAAGAAAATATTTAAGTCTTTGGATTTATATTTATTATTTCATAAAATTGATTAATGATCGAAAAAAATTTCTGAATAAAAAATTTATAATATAAATGGTAAACTATCTATATTATATTTAAAAACAAATTAATCTTAAATTTTTCTTATATATTATTGTATATTATTTACATATTACATTATTATATTTAATTATCATTTTAGTTTATTCATTTTTATCTGCCTAATAATTATATACTATTTTTTATAAATTTTCTTGTATTATGTTCTATGAAATAGTTTCATTAGTTTCAAGTTCCATGAAATAGTTTCAATGTTGATAGCAACATTTTGAATAAACTTTTCCATACTTGATTCATCTCCATCAAATGTAAGAATAATCTTTTTTCTTTGTGTTTTTTTAAGAACTGGCAATCTTTTAATTATAGTCGATGCCCAACTCAACTTGTTGTCTACCTTACTGATTACTTTTTCAACACGTTATGTATTTGCATGCATAGTTTTAATTTAATATTGAACTGATTTTAAATGAATGAATTATTCATGATAAAATATATATTTTAACATATTTAAAAAGGATTAAAAATAAATAATTTAAATTTATCAATTTCAATTTAAAGCAATATTTTATTATAAGATTTGTTGGGTTTTTTATATTTTTTTACATATATTCAGACATT
The DNA here is from genome assembly GCA_001026735.1 of Rotylenchulus reniformis. NCBI lineage: Eukaryota > Metazoa > Nematoda > Chromadorea > Rhabditida > Hoplolaimidae > Rotylenchulus > Rotylenchulus reniformis. The sequence continues at coordinate 7,873 of LDKF01000368.1, read as the reverse complement.
ATAATTGTTCTATAATTTATTATCGAGCTTTGCAAATTTTTTAATTTTAAATTTCTTCATTTATTAGAAATTTTAAAATCTCTAAATAATTTCGTAATTAATTTTATTATTTTATGCGTATATTTTTTTCGTAATTATACTTAAATATTTTGAATAATAATGTTATTTTTGGTAATGTATATTACATTTTCTTTTATATATTTTTTAAATTGTTATATTAATTAATCTAAAAATTGATTATTAATCTATCTTATAAATATTTCCTTTTCTTCTTTGAAATATATTAGATATGTTATTCTTTAAAATATTTTATATTGTTTCGAGCCAACCATTAACTAAATTAAAAGGAAGAATCTATTTATAATAAATTCTTATTGATATGTTCGCGATCTCTAGTAGCCAGAATCTCAGCCGCTTGAACATCGTAAAGTTCAAAAGTGATCTAAAATTATTAATTTTCATAAATAATTTTATTGCTCTGGAAAAATAGAAGAATTTTTTTATTTCATTTTGAATAATAAAATAATTAATTTCCTTTTTTATTATTATTTTAAAATTAATTAGCATGCTTTTTCTAATTAACTATCATGCTAATAATTGCATTTCAAAAAAGCTTTCTTTCTGAAAGAATTTGAACGTGCTGAGTCGTTTCTGCTAAAAGGGCCATAATGGGCGTTTCGGCTAAAAAGGCCAAAATAGAAAAGTAGTCCCTAAAACTTTTTTGTAAGATAAGTTAGACAAAAAAGTATAAATAACAAAGTTGGCTGATTCTGAAGGTATAAAAATTATTTCGAATTTTCGGTTAAAATATCGAAAATTTTCAGTTTTATTGAAAATTAAGGTTTTTCCTAAAAATTTCGACATTTTGACTGAAAATTCGAATTTTATATATTTAGAATCAGCATGAAATTCTGAACAACTTTGCTATTTTTACTTTTTTGTCTAACTTCTCTAACAAAAAAGTTTTTAGGACTACTTTTTCATTTTGGCACTTTTGGCCGAAACGACATAGCACCACAACGCTAACTCATATAATCATTATTCTAGCGCAAGGGTGAAACTAGGTGCACCGATTTTTCAACCGTGGAAAAATGGGATTTTTCTGAAAAAAGTTTTCCTCTACCCAACACGACTGGAAGTTGTTGTGTTTGCGTCTTATCACTTCTGTGCACATAATCTTGGGGAGCTGTCGTCCGTCTTCCTCCTCAACTCCCCCGTAATCATAAGTCAGTCGGTGTCTGTGTTTCAACAACAGATTATTGCCTAGGCAACCATAGGTGGATTCATTTCTAAATTATTTAATACATTAAAATGCTGGCCTTTAATTCTTTAAAAAATTCATTTTTTAATATAATTATTTAAAAATATTTTTTAAATTATAATGGGATATTTAATTATTTTTACATTTTAAGATTTATTTTAGTGATAAAATCTCAGTTTCAATATTTTAGTGATAAAATTTCAGTTTCAGATAAAAAAAGTCAAATTAATGGTAACTCCGGTTTATTTTTAATACACGGCGGAAATGGTTTAGCGATATCTCGTTAACTTCATCATGGATCTGTTCTGATAAAGTATGGAAAGTACGCGAATTATTATAAATAGGATTCTCGGGATGTTTAAAATATAAAAATCCTAAAAGTAGATAATTACATAATTTATGAATATAAATATTATTGATTATTCAATTCAAGAAGTAGGTAAAATTATATTTTTTACATCTGACATTTTAACATTTGTAGATAAATAATCTCTTTAATATAATGTATCTTTAATAATCTATTATTAAAAATTTAAATACTTCTATAAATATACCATTTAAAATAAAATGATGTATTAAGAAATTTATGAATTTAAAATAAAATTTTGGCGCATAATAATATAAGAAAATTATATATCGTTTATTTAAAAAAATAACATTTAAAATAATAAACATATTTCACACAAACAAATCTGAAAAAAGATGAAACCGTGGAAGATGAACTATTCGATGTGCAATCGAATAGGAAAATTATGCTCATCAATTTTCATATTAGGGAATGATGATTATAAAATAATAATTTAATGTGATTAAATTTTAAAAAATATCTTATTATAATTTATTAAGTTTTTGTTTAAATAATTAAAATTGAAAATTTACTAAAGAGACAATGAAAAAAGATCGAACTGATTAAAGAACAATATTTAGTATTTTTAATATGAAATCTTGAATAAGATATATCAAAATATTTTTTAAATTAATTATTTGTGATAATAAACTCAAATATATTGAAAAATGGAATAAAGGATATGAGTGAAAACAAAAAAATTACAAATAAAATTATTTTAATATTTCACTTCTCTGGGCCCACCATGGAATCGGATTAGTGGAACATTTTAATTTTTGGAAAAAATTGTCTAGTAAATTAATCTTATTATTCTATGATGCAAAATAGAACACAATATTATTAAGTTTCATAGATCACTAATATTATGAAAAATGGAATATTCATTACCGTATAAAACCAAATATTAAAAATTATTTTATTAAACATTATTAATTATTAAAAAAAATTTGTCAAGCAAAAAATTTTCAAAAAAGTGAAAAAAAAGTGAAACCGCTGGCTGGTGATATTTTGTGTGCGGTGATATTTCGGGTGGTGATATTTTGGAAAGTGATATTATGGGATGACACCCTCAAATAGGGTGGATGCCTTTTCCCTGTTTGTTTTTTATACCAATCTCTTGTATTATTTTCACCACTATCTTGTTTTTTCCTCTTCTCTTTTCCAATCTTATGTTTTCCATTAAACCGAATTACAACTCGATATAAGTTTGCTTCTAACCTTCTGTCCGATTTCTTAAGAATATAATAATAATAATAATAATTTTCAAAAAAATTCGGGATCCCGGTCGGGATTGAAATTCTGAATTTCGGGATTCGGGATCCCGCTTCGGGATCGGGATTGGCCATTTCGGGATTTCAATCCCGAATCCCGATCCCGAAGCTTCGGGATCCCGGCCGGGATCCCGATCCCGCTCAACCCTAGAATAAATATATATATCAAAATTCTCTCATTTCTTACTGGCTCACTGACTGTTGCCGTTTCGCTTCTATTTTGATTTATTATCTCCGATCTTTGATATTTTATTCTTTCTTTAACTTGAAAAATAAATCCAAAAAAAATAAATAATAGTTTTATTAAAAAATTGAATAATTATATACTGAAAATATTATTTATATTTATTTTTAAGAAGTAAAGACTAATATTACCATAATAATAAATTTAGAGAAAAAAATATATCTTGTTCAAGAATCAAAAATATTTTCGACTCCAATAAATTTTCCTAATATAATCACGAATTAAAACTATAAGTTTTTAGATTAAGAAGATCGAGATGATGGTGCATGCATAAAAACAATTCAGAAAAAAATAATTAGTATCAAATAATTTTGAAAGACAAATTCAAAAATATATTTCATATTCGCATTCCTTCCAATAAAACATAAAAGAATTTTGATTTAGTAACGAATTGAATTGAAGAAATATAGTAAGAATTTAATAAAAAATAATTAAATTTCAAATAAATAAATAGATCTAAAAAAGGACATGCAACAGATAAAACGTCAATCTTCAAGGAAAGTCTTTAGTAGATATTTAGCTTATTAATTATTGATACCTGAAACTAAGCTAAATGATCTATTTATCAAAACATACAAATCCAAAAATCTATTCGATCTAACAATCAAATTCTAGATAATCCCATGTTTCATTAATTTTTTTATCTTATTAATTGTTGTTTTATTAAAACGGATAAGGAAAGAGAACTTAAAATAAAACCGAGGCTATTCTTCATAATAAATATCTACATATTATAAATTAATTCGTGTAAAATATACATTTATTGGGAAAAAGAGAAGGACAATTAAAATTATTTATTGATTTAATTTTTAAATACCATGATGGTAAAAAACTATGGTAAAGCATATGCAATAAAGATAAAATATACTTTCAAGATATTATTTTAAAAAATTAAAATTAAGGATTAACTTTGCGTTGCTTAAAAAATAAAAAGGACAGCAAATGATTTGGTAGGAAAATAATAAAGTTATAATTTTTAATTTGCCGCTATAAATGTTACACCCTTTGTATTATGTTACACCCATGGATTCTAAATTGAAAAAATATTAAATAAAACGGAAAAGATCCTTAAGACCTATACTCGCAGCTATTCCCTGAAAATCGCCAGGCCCTGTAAATAACTGACAAATAGTACATATTTTGAATAAAATTATTTTGCACTATAATAATATATTAAGAATAATAATAATTAAATATAATAACTTTAATAAATAAAAAACTTGTTGTAATCAAATTTACACTTCCAATACTTGCAAATATCGGAATACCAAAATAAAAGGAGTTATTTCAAACCAGATTGCTTACACAACACACATTGCCCACAACTAAATTATTAAATTCAAAAAATAATGTCTACGCAAGTAAAGAATTGTTGATCTTAATCATAAATATTAAAAGAATAAAAATTGAATCGTGCTGATCTGATTTAAACTTTACTAATTAAAAAAATTAATTAGGGATTTTATAAAAGAATGAAATGACTTCAATTAATATATCAAAAAATACTCTATTTATCATACATGCCATATCTTTTTTATATAAACCCATATAAGATGATGTATTTAAAAAACATGAAGGCAAAAATTAAATATTACAATAAAAAACGACTTTTAATCTGGAAAGGGTTGTTAAGTTAGTTTTTTAAAACATATAATAAACCGATACTCAGATGAAATAATTAATAATTGTTAAATAAAAGTATAACAGTTATCGCGCGATAAAGAGTCTGATTATTAATTTATTTTATAAATTTAACCCCCTTTTTAGTATGAAAATTGATTTTATTCCATAAAAAAGCGGAGTCTACAGCAACCGAAATGGCGGCCATGCTGGACAAGATGAACAACATGAATTAACTAAAAATAAATTAGAATATGATTTTACATTAATTCGCGTTTATGATGAACATTATAAAAAAATAAAAACTAAGGAATTTATTCGTATAGTAATGGAAAAAATATAAAAATAAAAAATTTATTAAATGATAATACTGAAGAAGTAAAAAAAGAAAATAAATCGAGAATAATAAAATTATATCGGTAATATTAAAATATTAAAATGAACAAAAAAGCATAAAATGATAAATAAAATTAAATTAATTATATTATCAATTTTATATTTAAAATTCCGCATTTTTTAAAATTTTAAATTAATTAAAATCATTGACAAATTATTAAAAAATACGTTCAATAAAATTTTTATATTTTACTAAATTTATCATTACTAATTTTTAAATTATTAGAAGGACGTTTACAAATTTGGTAAGGAAGTATCCAGTCTCACATCAGCCACATATGACAACCGAAAATTTGTTTCACCTGCCAAGCAATGCCGAGCAATATATTTTTATAATGAAACAACCCCAGAGAAAAAACGAAGACTTCGTGAGGAAGATTTAAAAAATTATTTAATTACTAATTCATTTAAATTATATAAAAAGAACATTTTTTCAATCAGTAGTGAAAATATAATTAGATGATGGTAAAAAACAAATTTATTAATATATTTATTAAAAAAACACAAGTTATGAATTTGGAATATTTAATAAATTAAAATTCTTTTTATAATATTATTCATATTATCGTTAATCTCATAGTTAATATATAAATTGATATAAAAGATTATTTTATTAATTTACTATGAAGATAAATTATGGGCTACAATGGTAGCACAACCATTTACAATTCTTGGTGGCCAGAGTATCAGCGTAATTCATTCAACTATCTAATTTAGTGCAAAAAAGCAGATTTAATAAGATGACTATAATTATCGAATAAAATTAATTAATAATAAAAAACTCATAGGTGTTTAACTTCAGGTCTTTGGTAGGAATTAAATTTTTTTATTAAAAATGTATTTAATGTAATAAAATTTATATATGAATTAAGAACTTGTAATGGTTTTATAGGTAATTTCATAAAATTTATTTGTATTTTTAACTAAATTAAGCAATTATAAAATTATAAAAATTTCAAAATATAGTGTTGCCAAAAGTAAAGAATCATCAAAAAAACTAATAACAAGAAAGAAAATTGAACTAACTTACCCAATAAATAATAAATATATGATATACAAAAATATAAAGATTATAATAAATAAAAATAATTCATTTTTGTTAATAATTTTAATAATAAAATGATTAAAAAATTATTATAGAAAAAGGGGTAAGAAAAATGATTAATGGCCGATAAGAAAAATGATAATGGCTTATCAATTTTTTTATTCAGGAAAATAAAAAATAAATAAAAATTTGAGTAAGAAAATAAATAAAATAAATCAGATCTTAATTTTTTAAATTAAATATCAAAATACTATGCAATATAAGAATATAAAAGAAGAATAGAATTTAATCACTTTTATTAACACTTTTATTAACGTTATTTAACATTTTTTGAATTCATTAAAAAAATTTTGGCATTCATAAAAAATAATTTTCGAATTTAATATTAAATATAATTTAATATGTATTTAAAAATTAAGAAA
>LDKF01000367.1:71425-84811 GCA_001026735.1 Rotylenchulus reniformis | reverse complement strand
AAGTGCCCGTCCTGGTGCTGTTCATCATGCTCTCCTACATGATCCACCGCACTCTGCTCACCCACTTCCTCGAAAGAGTCAATGACAATGTGGCCAATTTGCAGCGGGTGTTGATGGCAGCCAGGGACCCGGAACTGGCCAATGAAAGCCAATTTTTAAAGGAATTAAGTGCCAAAAATTTGTGAAAAAAGATTAGAGATCACATTCAATTTGATTAAACCTTTATAATAAGAAACAATAAGCAACAATGATAATGGTATATGTGTGGAAAAGGCAAGTGAGTGGATTAGGAATGAGCAAAAATAATAAAAAGTCCCGTGAGCGACAAAAAGATCATGATATTGCTATAAAACCCTGTTTCGTGAGTGATCAAAAATAAATAGAAATAGATCCAAAGAGATAAGGCAAAAGAGCAAAGATAGTAAACAAATAAATTAATGAAAGATGCATAAATGATAAATAAATAAAATTTGATTGACCGGTGGTGTTAAAGATCGTCCTCGTCCAAAGTGATCGTATCCAGCGGTCTTCCGGTCCCCTCATTCTCTCGTTTCTTCAGCACTTCTCTGAGGCGAAGTCGGCGATTTTTGTCAGGTAAAGAAGGCGACGGCGTGTGGGGTGAAGGCACCGATGAACGCGGGGAAGGCGGAGTCATAGGAGGGGGTGGCGGAGTCATAGGCGGCGGAATGTCCTCGCAAAGATCCTTGAGAAAATGATAGAAAGTGAAAAATAGTAAATGCATACATATATATCACTTTAAAAATAGTGGAAAATTTAAATAAAAATTCTTTTGGTGACTTTTATTTTAACCCTCCCGAACCACCTGGAATTCTGATTGAGTCTGAGATTGTGGCAGTGGAGTACTGTGCACCTTCTGGGGGTGATCTTCATTTTCCTCATAATTTGTCCCTTCTTCCTCTTTATAGTTGATCATCTGCTCTTCTCCAACTACTGATTCGTCATGTTGATCAGTGAGTATGTCCTTCAAAATTTCATCGTCATTGTCGTCGTCCTTTAGCACTGGCTCAAGTGTCTGCATCAGCTCGTCAATGATCGTCTCGTCAAGTTGTGATGCCAAATTGAGCATGGCCGCCAATTCTTCCTTTTCCCCTAACGTTTCATTTCCAAAAAGTTGTTGTTCTTCTGTCCCATTGCCCTCGTTTGTCTTTTCTAAATCCAGCATTGCTGTCGTTGTCGGTTGTTGTGACAAATCCGGATCAAATGCATCGACTTGTTGACCCTTGTCAATAATGACATCTGTTGATGTCAATGAATCTTGTTGGTTTGATGGTGTCAATAGAGATTCTGAATTGCTGCTGTTGAATTGGAATTTTCCAATTGCCATCTTCAGATCCTTTAATTTCTTTTGACACTTTCGACGCTATAAAGATTTAAAGTATATATTAAATTAAAACTGTAAACTAACCCAAGCATTCAAATGTGGTGCCCAACTGACAGGTCTTGCGATATCGTCAACTTTAACGAGCGACCATTTTCGTGGTTGTACAACCTTAAAATAACTTTACTTTAGAATTCCTGTTTGCCTGATTTCAGTTAATTAACCATCGGTTGTAAAGTAGAAAAGTACGTCAAGAGACTATCTTCCGTTACTGGTTGCTCATTGTCAGCCATGTTTGTTGTAGTGCGTTCTTCGACAGTCTTTGTTACAACCTTGGTAACCGTGCCAGTTTCTTCTCGAATTTCCCTCCATTCTTCTTCCTCCTTTGCTCTGTCTTCATCGTGTTCCCATCTCTCTTCATCCTCGGCATTTCTTCTCTCTTCCTTCATTTGTTTCCATTCTTCTTCTTCCACCTCGTATCTTCCTTCTTGCTGATCATTGCTTTGCTTTTCCCAGTTATTCCTTCTTCCTTCACCTTCATCCTCATTATTTTTCGTTACATCGTTCTCATTTCTTTCTTCTTCCTTGCCCAATCCCCCCTCTTGTAAATCTCCGCATTCCATGCTCACTTGATCTTCGTCCCGATTTTGTCTTTCATTTCCTTCGTTTAAATTGTAGACCATTTGTGCCTATTTTGGATTCATTTATATTAGAATTAATCTTTTTCTTGTCCACCACACCTTCTCTTTCTGCCTCATCAATGTCATCTGCAATACTTCCGCCACCTCCCCAATCCGATATTGCTCTTCCTGAATTCTAATCCTCTCAGCTTCCTGCGCCTTGGGTCCAACAATAAGTGCCATCCGTTCATCCGGACTCATCGAGTCGTTCCATTCGGCCATTTGGCGAGTTATGTCTGGATTCTCAGAAGTGATACAGTGGAGGTTGAAGCTGTAGAATGGGCGATGATCAAATTGGGAAGCTAAAATGGGATAAAAAAGGAAATGTAAAGCTAAAATGGAATGGATATCAAGAGCGATAGGAATCACTGAGATCAAATCTAAGGGGCAGATAGAATGAACTAAAATGGTAAATGAGAGGGAAATTAGGGAATTTCAAAATAGTTAAAAAGTGTATGATTAATCAACTGGAAAATGACCTGCTGTCAATTCCACGCCCATGGCTACCAGGTCTGAACAATTAGATCGTGGACCGTCATTTGAAATGGCACACACCTGTGAAAATAGAACTGAGAAACATAACAGTAATATAAAGGAGGAATGTAGCCAGGGGAAGGGGCAAGGGGGCATGCCCCCCTCGGGGAGAAGAGAGGAAGGAAAGATCGGAAAAAAATCTACTATAAAAGAAAATATATATAGTAGATTCTATAGTATCTACTATAAAAGAAAATATATATAGTAGATTTTATAGTAGATTTTTTTAATTTTGTACATAGCCCCCCCCCCCCCGAAAAATTTTTCTGGTTACGCTCCTGACCTATAGAGTTGAAAATTGAGCTTGCATAAGGTTGCCCCCAAGACCAAATCCTGGCTACGTAAAAAACATCACCTCCGTTTGTTGATCCAATTCATTAAATGCATTTGATGATGGCTCGAGAGTTCCGGAAATAGAGTTTAGAGGAAGTAATTCGTTTTCCAAACCATTTTGCTCACAATTCTATAAAGAAAAAAACAGACAGATTTTTTGTAGAAGTGCTAAAACAGGATTAAAAATTAAAAAATCAACTATCATAAAAACTAGTAATAAATAGCCATCCACGATTAATTTGTCCCTTTCTTAAATTTAAAAAAATTCATCGAATATTTTCATATCTCAAACATTTTCAATAAATTTCATATATCGGTATATCGAATATTTTCAGTATGTGATGTAACATAACAGTTTTGAAGAATTTCTTACTTGAATAAATGGCGATGGCACAATAGGGTGACGAATTTTTTGCGCTGGCCCTGGAGGTAATGGAATGAGAAGAGGCGAAGGAGTCTGGACCATTTTAATCTTAATTAAATAGTTAGTCGAAAAAATATTCAATTATTTTATACCGTATTTGTTGTGAATGAAAGGTCATCCTTCCTGAGATTTCTTTTTAACAATTCAATTCTAGATTGTAAATCGGCGGCCCTATCAATTTCAGTGGAAGAAGAGCAAGATGAAGAGGAGACAGGAGAAACAATCGAAGGCAAAGAACTGGGTGTTGCTGGTAATACCGTGCAAGAAATAGATCTGAACAAACAAAAAAAATTAAAGATTAATTGATGAAGGATATGCGGAGTAATAAAAATGAACGGGAGAAGGGAATTCGAATCCAGTTGTTATTTAAATTTGTAAGTATAGAGTATACTAGAGCTCTGAGTGAGGAAGAGACCATAGGAATAATGGGAGTTCGTCCTGTTCCAAACTCCTTCCTATCGAGGAGAGTGAAAAAATGAGTAGCTTGTCTCCCTATGGCCTTTTGGAAAGGGCCGAGGCAACAATGATGAGGCAAGGTAAAAGCGTACATATGATTTAGGGAGGGATACGGTGAAATCATAAATACATTCGTGAAATATCAGTTCTTTGCTCTCCCAATGTATTACATCACAAATTTAATTAACAGAAACTAATAATATTCCAGTTGCAGAGTCAAAAATGAAAATTATTTTTCATTAAAAACAAAAAATTGGTCAATTTCTTTAAGAAAATTTGAGAAAACTCAGAAAATTTCTCCGGCAGCCCCTATTGCCTATCGGGTTCGCCGGGGACCCCATTCCCCCCTCTAAATTGCTCACTAAGATACAGTCAAAATTGAATCAAATAATTTGTTCAATTTCCTTTACCTTGCTGACGACCTTCGTTTTTGTTCATGTCTGTTATTTACTGGACTTTGATGTTTGCGAGAGGATTTATCGTCCTTTTGCAAAGATAAATTTGCTGAATTTGAAGAAACAGAGGCTGATTCCATCAAAGTTTTCCCTTTGAAAAAGAGGTTTTTTAAAAATTGGATATTTTAACCAGAATATAAATTTACTTAGATTTGGGTCAGCTTGTGCAATAATCTGAGCCAAAGTCTTTACAAACATATCGTTCTCGTCCGCATGTTCGTCTCTTCCACGTCTTTCAAATGAATTAAGTAATCATACATACTTTTAGGGTTAAAATTACTCGCTATCCTTATGCTTGTTCCTGTGCCGGTTTCGGTGATGTCGTCGTCCTCTGCTCTGATCCCTCTTTTTCCTTTTATTCGACTTTTCTTTTTCATTTTCTTCGTCCGAATCGCTATAATTTCGTTTCCGATCTCTTTTCTCCCCATTTTGTTCAATCACTTTTTCTCCTTAAAATTAATGAATTTTGGTATTTGTGCAGTTTGTCCCGAATTTTTTCCAAAAAAATGTGATGTAATTGTTTTGTCAAGATTGATCATAATACTTTAAAAACGATAAAAATGATAGAATTATTTTAGTTATTTTCATAAATTTCAACAATTTGAGACCAAATATGGAAGAAATATGGAACAAACTATAAAAACCATTCTCTCTTCTACGTAACATCCAAAAGACGGAACGTCTAAAAGGATGGAAGGCAAAATGAGTTTTCAATCAAATAGCCATTCAACAGACAGTTTAATAGCCGAAAAATCATCATTATTGAGTAATTTTTAAAATTCCATGCCAAAACAGATCAATTTTGACAATAAAATTGGGATCAAAATATTTTCGGAAAAATTCGGGACTTAAACTGCATGAGTACCTGAATTTTGATATTTTTATAAAAATGAAAAAAGAAATGAAAACTGACCAATCATTTCGTCGTTCCGATCACTTTTCAAAGGTGAATTTGATCTTTGCGGAGTTCCAATCAAATTAAGTCCGGAGATCACTGTCCTGTTCATCCGTCGAATCCAATCAAACTTGACCATATTGCTACAATCTTTCGCCATTATTTTACCGATGAATAATTTTTTAATTTAACATTGAATCTAAAAAAAATTAAAAATCGTAAAAATTCTCTTTAATGAAATTTTATTGTTTATTTAGGAAAGTTTTTTGCTATTAGTACAGGTTCCTTCCCCTTCTAATAGTTTTTTCATTAGAAGAGAATGGAAAAATGTTTGTACAAATATATTTTGTGTTTTTTTGCTCATTCTATTCTACTAAACTAAACAATTGATTGATTGTAAATAAATAACCGATTTGGACCCACCGCTCAACGCTCTGCCTTGCCATGTCTTTATCTGATGGGCTGATGGCCTTTAAAGTCGCAACACATAAATATGTATAGTAACACTGTCTTGTCTGTGTAGCTGTGTACCATCCTTCCATCATTTTTTGTTTTTTCAGTTTTCCCAACAATCTTTCCTTCCTTTTCTCCCTTTTGCTTTGTTAGGTCCACCATACTCCAATCCAACTCCAAATTCCAAGTTGTGTTGGAGTCTCCAACACATCGCCAAATATTTTTTTCGTGGTATTAGTTTGTAATTTAAATTTTGTAAGAGAGAATATGCCAAAAGGCGGTGGGGGACGGTTGAGTCCGGTGTCAGCTTTAAGCTTTACTAAGTCCCGCTGTTTTCTGTCATTACTATAAATATAAAGTAGAGAATACCCGGACCAGGACATTAGATTAGAGATCCTGCCACTAGAGCGCCAAGCGCAATAACTCGGTTCAAACCAAACCTAGAGAAACGAGTTTGGTGTCAAAAGATAGAGCATTAAAATAGCTACAAAAGCTTCTAAGCTCATCCGAATTGGCCCACTGCAAAAAAAGTTATGGCCAAAATACGCAATTTTTCAGAATTGGCCAATATAGACCAATTCGGATGGGCTTAGGCTTATTTTGTAGCTAATTTTGTGCTCTATCTTTTCATACCAAGAACATTTTGCTCCGGCGCTCTAATGTCCCCTACCGGAGAATACCTATGTACTAGCCATAAAAGCATTAAAGTCCCGTCACCGTCGGCCGTTAGAGTAAGAGTACCCATTTTTATTTACTATTTTTATGTAAAATAAAATAATTTTAAATAATTAAAAATTATAAAAGTAACGCCATACGCCAGTTTAACCTGCACTGCTGCATCATTACAAAAAATAATGGTATTTCTGTGATAATAATTATTTTCCATTTCTTCCTGTTTTAGGATGAATTGAACTTCCCAGCTTCTTCCTCATCCTCATCAACCACTCTTCTTGGCCAATTTAGACCAGATCTGATTCATCAGCTTAAAAACAAAATCTCGGAATCCGATTGGAAAGTGTTAGAAAATAATTTGGCGCAAGAGCGAAAATTGGATGTAATCAAACAAAAAGTATTCGACAAATTTGAAAAGGCAAAATCCAGACTTGAAGGGGAATGGGAACAGCTGAATGTGAGGGAGAAGAGCAAATTGGTGGGAGAAATGCAGGAACATTTGTACGAGTTGCAATTGGTCGAACACGCTCTCAAGGTTTGCTGGCTTAATCAAATCGAAAAAAAAATTCGAGGCGCATTTAAATTTTCAGATTCCTTTGCTGGAAATTACAAAAATAATGTTTTCATTGACTCCTAATAGATGCGTTAGCAAGGATGAAAGCCAATGTTAGTGATAAAACTAATTTTATTGCAAAGGATACTTTTAGCGAAATCAAAACCCCCGAAGCGACGAAAGAACGAATTGGGTGGATTAGTCAATGGTTTGCTGAACGAAGAACCTAACAACAGCGGCGGCAGAACATTTACAATCCGAGAGGCAAAACTGTTGGCGGTCACTCAAGTGCACCAACATCATCAGGACGAGCGGATGGAAGAACTTTCCTCCTTAGGAGGCAAAAAGGTACCTTAACTTATAAACTAATAATTATAATTTGTAAATATCGGTTGAATAAAATAAGCCATTTTTAATTCAAATTATCCGCACCAATAAACCTGTTTAATTTCGTTTTACAGGTGCTTTCTGGCCGACTGAAGAAACGAACACCTCGCTTAGCGAAGAACAACTCTACATCAACACTTGGCATGTCTCCCACTTATAACGGGACTTTAACGGATAGAGAAGAAGGAGAACAAGAAGGAGGAGAGCAAGGGGAAGAGGAGGAACGGAACATTGGAGACGAGGACATGAGAAGTCCGACACCGACAAACGGGGAAGAAGTGATCGGGATGGTCGGATCACCACAGAGAACGACGACGACGGACTCGGCGGGAAATTCGCAAAGTCAGCAAATGAACTCGCCGCCCGGGACGAGAGCCGCCAGGAAGAAGGGCAAAGAGGTGGAGGGAAATAGTACGGGAGGAGTAGGAAGCGGAGGAAGAAGTCCCCGGAAGAGGAGGGGAAGCACTTGTGGGACAGCAGAGACACGGCAGAGATTTGGCAGTGGTGAGGAGGAGGGGAAGCAGGGGCGTAACGGGGAGGGGGTGGGCACACCGGATCCGGACGAAATTGCATCTAATTTTCAAAAAAACCACTCGCTGCCCTACAGAAACCCTTTGTTTAATTACTTTATAATTTGATACAATTTCAGGGAATACCAAGGACTGTGAAGATGACGAACAGCCAGTTACGGCAAATGAACCCACTTATTGTCTCTGCGAACAGGTAACTCTGCTGCACAGTGAACATTATTTTGAGCTTTAACTTTGGTATAACATTGTCAGGTTTCTTTCGGCGAAATGATCTGTTGCGACTACGAACTTTGCTCTGTCGAATGGTTCCATTTTTCCTGTGTGAACATCAAAAGCAAGCCGAAGGGCAAAAAGTGGTTTTGTCCGCTATGTCGACACAATGAGAAGGCGAACTTGCTGAAGCCAGATTTGCAGCAGAAATTGGACAAAATTCAACATCGAACCCAATGATATAATTTTATTGTCATTTTTTATAATCGATAAACCGATAAAAATGTGTAAGATCATTCTCACGATTGGGAACTCTTTGTTATAATTGACCTATTTTTTAAGATTTTTTTACGGGATTTTATTAATTCTATTAGAAACCCATGGAGAGTTTGGACAGGAAAGGGGCGGATTATGTGCGCGAACGAATGCCAATGGTCGGCCTTGGCACTTACCAGATCAGCTCCGAGCAGACGATTTTCCGGGTGGTCAATGCTGCACTCGAGGCAGGATATCGATCGATCGACACAGCACAAATTTACCGTAATGAACAGCACATTGGCAAGGCATTGAAGGAGTTGCTGCCCAAGTACGGCTTGAAAAGGTGGGTAGGGAGAGGCGTGGGAATGGGAAGCTAATCGTGAACGTGGGCACAACAAAGGGAGCTAAATCCATAGGGGCCCCTATTGTTGAGGTTATACAGAAACTTATCCATCCTCATTTTTTTAAATTTTGAGTTTATTAAATAAATAATTCTAGGGCAATTATTGATCCCCAAATTCGGAATTGTTATCCTTTCGGACTTTGCATTTCTTTTTTTCTTGTATAAAATACTAAATTTATGATAAATACTTTAAATTTTTAGTGAGTCAATTATTTTTTAGAGAGGATATTTTCATCACCACAAAAGTGAGTCCGGCCAACCAAGGAGCGGAGAATTGTGTCAAATCGCTGGAAGAATCGCTGAAACATCTCGGGACAGACTATGTGGACTTGGCACTGATCCATTGGCCCGGAACGTCAAAATTGAAACGGGATGACCCAAGGAATGCCGAGAAAAGAGCAGAGAGTTGGAGGGCAATGGAGCAGATGCACAGAACGAATGGCAAAAAGGGTGGGTCATGATCAAGGTGGAGAATTTTGGGATTAAACAACCAAATACTTTACCATAAATGCCAAAATAATAAAAATAGTATTTCAATTTCTTGTATTCATAGCTTAAGTTATTTCTCATTTGCACAAGAAAAAAACAATTTTTATTAGGCCCAAAGTTGCGCGCAATCGGTGTGTCCAACTACGAAGTTGTCCATTTGGAGGAACTGCTGGGGGCCGCAGGGACCAGGGTGTTGCCGGCTGTGAATCAATGCGAGTGCCATCCTCACTGGTTCCAACCCGAGTTGGTGGACTATTGTGCCAGCAAGGGCATACATTTTCAGGTCCGGAACCGGACCAGACAGGCATGGCAACTCGAAATTCACTCAAGAAGCGGTCTAAACCCCAACTCGATACTCGACTATCAAATGAAACTGCCGAAATTCATAAAAAATTTAAAGAAATCAGATCGCTATTATAAACTTATCAATTGAAGCTTTATCGAATTTTAAAATAATCATTTCCTCGATCTGACATTTTTCAGGCGTACAGCAGTTTCGGGAGTGCATCGAACCGTGACGAACTCTTCCGAGACCAGCAAATACAGACGATGGCAGCCAAATACAATTGTTCTGTCACCGACTTCCTCTTGGGTTGGGCGGTTTCTCAGGGAATGGTACAGATAAGGATCCTGATTGCACTTTTGTGATTAAACTGATCATTTGTCCTTTGCTTCAGAGTGTTTTGCCGCGCAGCAGCAACCCGGAACATGTGAGGACCAACTTTGTCGGCGCCAAGGTGCGGATCAACGGGGAAGACATTGAACGGGTCAGGGCGGAGAAGAAGCACAAGTATTGCTGGGACCCGGATGGGATCCGTTGATCAACGGTATATAATAAAATTGTATTTGATTTGACATTCCATTGGGTTCCTCATAAATTATTTTGTTCCGGTGCAATTGATTTTGAGTGTCATCATCCATCAAATTAGCGGAATCGTCAAGAAAGGCATCGGAGCGAGAATCGCGAGTACCCCTTCGCTTCCCTCTTCCGTCAGGTGTCTGTCCTCATCATTCATCCGTTTTTCTTCCGACAAAGACCCTTTCCTCCCCTCTCTCTCCGCTCAATTGTGTCCCCATCCATCCGCGTCCATTGCCTCCAATTACCTTCTTCCTCCTCATCCCTTCCATTCCATTCTCGTCCTCAATTCCCCTTCCTTTATCCTTTCCCTTTCTCTCGAACCGCCTCCCTCTTCCCTTCTGGCCTGTTGTTCTATATTCCTTCAACAATTTTTGGCCCTTATGGTCCAATTTTCCACAAAAACTGACAATTTGCCTTTCATCTTTTCCCTTCAAATTGAACGCAAAAATTTGTGCCGAAACACAGGAAAAGGATGTTTGACAATGAATGGAGAGAAACGAGGATTGGATTTGGATAATTTAAGATTGGAAAAGGAGTGGAGGGACGAGGGAGGCACTGTTAAGCCAGGGGAATAGATGAAAAAGCCTTCTGGCAAGCCTTCTGGATTAAGCCTTCTGGCAAGTTAAGCCACTGGTCTAATAGTCCTGGGCTCGGTTCCCATAATGGCACAAAATATGTTAAAATTTGTTGACAAGTGAGTAGGATTAAAGTGAATTAGCATCCATTTGGAAATACCTTTGTTTCTATTTTCCTTCCAAATTTTGTACATCGATCCCTCATCTTCATCATTCATCCCTCTCTCTCTCCCCAATTCTTCCTCATCCCGACCCTCTCCATTCTTCCATGCCATTGCTTTTCCTTCTCTTCTTCGATTCATCCCTCTTCTTCCCTCCCTCATCAGCTTCATCAATCTCTCCCAAATCCTGCAATTATCACCTCTTCTCCCCGAACTCATTCATTCACTTCCCAATCAAAAATGGCTGTCATCCATCCCCAATTGTTGTCCTTCCGTTGTTTGGGTGTTGATTTCGCGCAAGTGCATTGGAGCAGCAAAAGCACACACAAAAGGAGGAGAAATAGGGGAGGCAATGAATGGGGCAGAAGAATCGGAGGACGGAGAAGGGAGATTAATCCGATAATGGAGGGAGAGGAAGGGAAGGATGAACCCGGAGGGCAAATGACATGTTTCCTACTCTACAGTTCTTCCTTCCTCTTCCTTTCCTCCTCTACAGTTCTTCCTTCTCCCTCTTCCAATACTTCCTTTTTCTTTTTTCTTTCCTGACAGTTCTTCCTCCATCCTTCATTTCTGTTTCCTTCTCCTCTTCATCATTCATTTCTTCCTTCATCACTTTCCCTTCCTCCCCTCTTCATAATTTTATTTTTTCTGTCCCTTTCTTTTTCTTCTTCCTCCTTTTATTCATTCACTTAGTCCTTCTCCTCTTCCTCTCCTTCTAGCAGTTCCTCCCCCCTTTTTTCCTTCACTTCTTCTTTCCTCTCTTTCTCTTTTCTTTCCCTTTCTTCTTCCTTCCTCCTCCTTTCCTCCCTCCATTTCTTCCTTTCCATCTTCTTCTCTCTTCGTTCTTCGGCCCCATCAATTAGTCCCCTTGCTGCTGCTGGTGTTTTCCCTGCTGTGGCCGAATCTGTGCGAGTGAGCGATGAATGAAATGGGCTAATCCGACAAAAATGAACACAAAACATGGAAGAAATGGATGGAAGGAAGGAGGAGGGAAGGAAGTGGATCTGATGATGACGGGGGACAATGGTGGCAAATCCGCTAATGGCCAGGGATGGATGGGGGGGGGGGGGGGGNTGTGAAGTATGAGAAGTAGCTTGGACAGAAAAGTTAAATTGGCCAAGAATTGGAAGGGTCCGACATATCTTATCAGTTATCACTCAACTCATGCGAAATTCTATTGAACAATTGTACAATAGCTTATCCAATGTATTTCAATATTTGTATTATGTAGCTTATTAGATCCTCACTGACTCAGAAGGTGTTATGCTTTTTCTTCATTTGTCAATCGCCTTTTTGGCGTTATTTTAAAGTCCACTAACGCAACAACGAGTTCGGACAAAATGCATAGCATCCATCCATCACCTAACCAGCAGTAATGGTTGTAATAAAATACACACCGGCGAAGGTGGGGGGGGGGGCAGAATCCCGATGCCAATAAAACAGTTATGACACTGTGGGGGAGGAATTGGCCTAATTGGGCAAACATGGAATGGCACAACATTTTTATCGCCAAAATCCCCCGGAGAAAACGGAGAAGAAGGATGAGGGGAGGAGATGTTTGCATCCATCCCATCCTCCCCCCATCCCCCGCAGTAGCACCTGGGCTGCTGGATTGGTTTGGCGAGAATTGGTCGGGGGAGGGGGGGGGGGAAGGTTGCGCAATGCGCGAGAAATAATTGGGAGGGAAGGGCCATGTGTGGAAGAGGAGGAGGAAGAAGAAGACAATATTGGCAGGGATGAGCTGGCCAATTTGGAGGAGAAGAAATTGGAGACGCAAGAGGAAGATGAGGAGGAGGAGGGACAGATACAGTAGCCGATCGTCGGACGAATTTGATGCTGTACATAGTATTCTCACCCGGATCACCAGCAATCAAACCGATCAGGAAATAATTTCCCCATTCGGCGGCCTATAAAGCTGACTTCTTCCTCAGCCTCACTTTCCATCCTTCGTGCCTTCTTCTCCTTCTCCGTCATTCGTATTCATCCGTCCCTCCACTCTTCCATCTCCATGCTCCTTCCTCCTTCTTCTCCTTCTCCTCCTCCCTTTTCTCCTCCTCCGTCATTCGTCTTCATCCGTCCCTTCATTCTTCCATGCTGCTCTTCCTCCTCTTCCCCTCCATCGTTGACCTTGTCCATTTCTTCGCCCAAAGGGTCCAATGGAAATGCAAATTCGCCGATGTTTACGGACAGACACGCGAATCTTGAACATCGCCACACTCATCAGCAGGAGGATCTCGAGTCGCCGGACGGCACAACATGTGCCATGGCGGAGATGGATGTCTTTTGCGCAAAGATATTTGAAGAGATTTGGAAGCATTTTTGGGATGGAAGTTAGCTAACTTTGGAACTCTTATAACCCTATGCATTTCTTTACATCACTTTAAGTCTATAACATCACTTTTAATAACAATTCTTACATCGAACGAAAATTCCCGCAACTTTGGACCTTCGCAACTCCTCTCCATTTTGTTTTCCTCGTCCCCGCATCATTCTTCCCCGTCTATTCAGAAAATCCACCCAACTCACCACCCAATTATTTCATAAATTTCACCGTTGTCCATCCTCGTAATTGTGCGCAAACTCGCGCGCCCGCCGGATGGATGATGAGGAGGAAGAAGAGGAGGATCCCTGCTGGGATGATGGAAGGGAAGGAAGAATGGATGGAGGAAAGGAGGGAAGGGAGGGATGAATGGCATTTTTTGTATGTCCGGTCAAGAGGG
>LDKF01000367.1:56250-70056 GCA_001026735.1 Rotylenchulus reniformis | reverse complement strand
GATTGTGCCCATTAGCTCTGCAAATTGTCCTTTTATTTCCATTCATTCATCCCATTAGGAAGAAGGCCATCATAGGGAAGAGAGAAGGGGGAAGAGAGGGCATACAAAATGGATGAAGAAATAAATCAAATGAACTGGTAGGGAGGAGGGGGAAGAGGAGGATGATGATAGGGAGCATACAGGATGAAGCCAGGGGAAGACGAAGGTGGGGGAGGATGGTGAAGAGGAGGAGGAAGGAAGGCGGGGGACAGGAAGTAAGGGGTGGAGGAGGAGGAGGAGGAGGAAGAAGATGAGGATGATGATGAAGTATAGTGGAGTGAAGGAATCGGAAGAGATGAAGCTGATGATGATGAGGAGGAGGAGGATGGTGGTTCGATCTTTCCACAACCTGCTCCCTCTTCTTCCGCGTCGCCGCTCCCGCTTCGATCCCATTCCTCGTCTTCCGCATCCGCCTCCGTTTCCGCTGCCATCGCCAGACATTCGCGCTGGAAAGAGTGCTCCACTGCGGCGACCTCTTCCGCCCGCTCCGAGCTCAGCACCCGCTCCAGATGCCGGATGTACTTGATGGCCGCCTTCAGAGTGTCTGCTTTGGTCAGTTTCTTGTCACAGAAGGCCTTGCAGCTGACACTGAGCTGAAAAGAATGGAAGATGATTGTGGTGGTCGAATTCACCGGGTGATTTGGGACAGAACAACTACGAAGTACATAGAGGTAAATCATAATTGAAGATGATCAAGGGGTGATCGGGATGATTGTCAGTTCATGATGATCAGGATGGGGAGGGGGCAGAATTATCATAAGATAAATGTACAGTCCATGCCTGGCCAGAATCGATGCTGCTCAAGGGTGAATGAAGGGAGGGGGGGGGAGATAACCCAAGGCCCATATAGGTTGTGGCCTGCTGATCGTGACCAGGATTGAATCATTTCTGATCAAATGAGGCTAATCAACAGTTTTAGCAATCCTCATCAAATGGCGATCGAGTAAATTGTGGTTTTGATCAATGTTTGATCAACGTTGAGATTTACCAAAAAGGAAGAGTGGATCTCCTTTGCCCTAAGATTCTTTATCCCAATTATTTTTTCTTATCCCCCCCCCCAATTCAGTGAGTTTCCCCCTTCCCCCGACCTTGCTCGCCAGTGTCTCGTATCCGCTGTTCAGGTGCTGCACCCGCTTCCGCTCCCGCTCGTTCCTCCTGGCCACCTGGTGCGGCTTCTTCCCCCCGAACTTCACTCCCGTGCTTGCTCTGCCCCTCTGTCTGCTGCTCTTCCCCGTCATATCCTCTCGGGCCCTTTTTCTGCCGTTTTTGGAATCAGAAGGGATTGGCAGAAGAGTTGGATGGAGGAAGTTGGGGCCAATTTGGTTGAAGGGACGAGAGACGAAGGAGGAGGAAGGGGATGAACTGGAGGGATGATGGAGGGAAGACGAAGAGGATGATGAAGATGAGGAGAACATCCCTGGATTAAGGTGCTGGAAGGAAAAAATGTTATTTTCGGAAGCGAACTCCGAAATTAAACTGTTAGGGAACTGTTAGGGAACTGTTCCCTGTGGGCCAAAACACTCGGGTCCCAATGTGCATGGTCCCCGATCGCGGAGGGACAAGGAAAGGAATAGAAAAAGTGGTGCCCCACCGCCCGCGCCGAAGGGGATGGCATACAAAAGTGGATGGATGGGGGAGGGACGAAGGAAGAGGAGGAGGAGGAGGCGGGGCACCCCCGAACTGTGCGCGGAAGGGGAGGGAATGGATGGATGGCACGGATGGAGGGGAGGGGACCATCCATTCCATTCCATTCTTCCCGCGAGGAACACTAATCCGCCACTTTTGTGCTGCAAAAGGAGGCCCAAAAGCACTTTTCGGGAGAATCGGAGGGGGGGAAGGCTTTTGCCTTTGTTTGAATTGACCTTTTGGGTTGATTCGCCGCCAATTCGAGTTGACTCGAGAGTCCCATGCAAGGGGAAGATCCAAAGATTGTATGGATGGATGGTCGGATGAAGAGTGGGAAAATAGGGACGGATGGTCCAAAAGTAGAAAGTTTATTTTGGAATTAGATGGTAGACTTCTGACCAGATTGGCCTAGAAAGGATCTAATGGAAGGGACATTCTGATCAGTTCTGTTCAGGGTGCGAAAGTGTGATCTGATTATGGATATTAAGGGGCAATTGATCAAGATGATAAGGCCATTCCCTTTAAGGCAGTTGAAGTCCAAGGACGGAGATGGTATAAGTACTTATTCTCTTCCAACTTCATTGCAGAAGCGGTAAATCCTTTTTTCATTGACCTTTATGTATTCAGTTACCAAAATATTTTCCTCCCCAAATGACTGAAGCTTTTTTTTCGGGAGCCTTTGAGCGTTTTACTCTCTTTTCCCCGGGGCTATGCCCTAGGGCACCCCCGAATTCCTTCCTCCTCCTCCTCCTCCATCATTTGATCATCCATCGTTGTCTTTGTTTTAGACTTCGTCCCCCAAACGGACTCCAACCGGGAAAGAAGGAAGAAAGATGAGATGAGTTCATTGGTCCGCCACCGATTGCGCGGTCTTTTGAATCCCAAAAAGGGAGTGAATGAATTTGAAAGGAATTGGACGGATGAAGAGGGGGAAGGGGAAGGGGGAAAGAGTTAATCCGATTCCGATCGGACCAACCGTTTGACTGATCCGTTCGTGAGAGAAGGGAAATGATGGGATTATAGGAAGCCGAGTTGATCCGACACCATCAAATCGCAGTTCTGATTTGTGAGTTTGGTTCAGATCAGAATAATCAATTAATCAGTTAAGCTACGGATCAGACAATATCCCCCGGTCACATTGATTCGATCAAATTTCGGATTTGTAAGTTTCGGTGGAGTCTTTATTTGATGTGATAATGGCAGTGTAACATCAAGGTTCAAAAAGTTCGATTTTGGTGGAGATATTTAATTTTTAGTTACTTCCATTGGATCCTCTAAAATCCGACCCTGATCTGGTTGGATCACCAAAAATGATTCGATCTGCTCGGCAGATCATCCTAGATCCATACATAATGAAGGGGATGGGACGCCTCTTCAGGGAGAGCATAGGACCGGACCAGCAGAGCTCGTTGACATCAAAATGATTTTTGAATTTTTTTTAGAAAAATCCCTTTTATCACTTGCGCATGTTCATTCTCCATTCTCTTCCTCTAATCTCTCCTCCTTCTTCCCTCCGTTTTGTTTGTTTGACCTTTCATCCCTTCCCCGCAATTGTGCAACTTTCCTTCCTTTTGCTGCTTCCTTCCAGTCTTTTGCTTTTTGGAAGTGCCGAAAAGTTTGTTGTCGTCGTTAATGGAGGGGGAAGGGGAGGGGGGGAATGAGCGAGTGCAAACATCCTCATCTCATCCTCCTCTTCCTTCATCCTCTTCCTCATCCGCTTCCATTATCCTCCTCCTCCTCCTTCCCTTCCGTTTCCGCTTTTTGCCCTTTTCCCACCCGCATTTGCCGCCCTTTCCATTTACGACTTCAACAAACGACCAGTCAGCAGCAGAGGACGAGAAACGACGGAGAACAAATGGAAGGAGGATGAGGAACCACCAAGGAAGGGGACAGGGGGGATGGAATGGTCGAACCAATAACTGGTGTGGGCGGCCAGAGATTTGGCCAATCCCTTCGGCTATATTGGCCTCACCCAATGGTAATGAATGCCCTCGTCGGATTTTCGAGATTTTCGGGTATCTGGTGGGGGCATTCGTTCCAAATGCCTTAATTGATGCTCATTGGTAACATATTTAAAGTTTAGTGTATTCATCGAGAGGAGGCAGCTAGCTTAATGGACCTACGATTAAAAGACCACGGGTTAAAAACCCGTCAGTTTGTGCCCTAAAAGGAGGAAAACACAGAAAAGAAGGCAGATGGTCCCCCGAGGAGAGCAAAATGGTTCGAATTTTCGCAATTGCACAGATTGGGACAGCTGCTCTTTGGGATTCTGGGGTAGCCCATGATGGGATTTCGCTTTTTTCGTTGAGAATTCACCTCTCTCTCCTTCTACCACACTATCTCGGTGTTCCTCTGTTCGTCTGCCTCACAATCTCTCATCGTTCCCTTGTCTGTCTTTCCTCATTGCTTCAGGCTATCTCGATCTCGCACCAATGTCGGTACCTTTCCCCTGGGCGGACCACGGAGTTGGGGAAATGGGCATGGTTGACGGCATCCGGGAAATTCTGATCTTCCAGGCAAATGGCGCCGAATGGCGGATAGAATTGGCCATAGAGTCCGGGCACCGGCAGGGACAAATGTTTGGAGGTGTACACTTGGAGGCCGGGCTGATCAGTCCACAGGGACAGGGTCAGTGATCTGAAGAAAGTTCAAGAAGAGAACTCTGATCAGTGATCAGATCCCTTGAAGAGAGAGTTCACCAGCCTTATCACCTTAATAAGCTGACACCAAATGCTCTAATGAACTCCCTGTTTTTTGATCCGTGTCCTATGTCCCATACTCAAGTATTCGACCCCTAAATCCTCCTAATCAGACCTCCATGTTCCATTGCTCAAAACTCTAATTCGATTCCATATTGAGTGAACTTCATGAACTCCTTTACCATGCCTGAATTTACTTATCGACCTGATTAAAGAATAATTATATGCTAAACGAACTCTAAGGAACTATTATGGGAAAATGTGCTTATTGTCAGACCAAAATGATTCCCTATTTCAATCCCCCACAGTACCTATCCGGTGCCTTCAGCACCGCCACAGGCTCCCGGGCCATGTCCCGCTCACTGTCCAACACAAAGTTGTGGTCCAACTCGATTGGCCCCTCCTCCTCATTTCCGATTTTTCGGTTGTTTCGCAACAATTTTCCCGCGCGAAAATCCATTTCGGTGCCCTCCACCGAACGAATTTCCCCGCTGGGCACTTTGTCCGCACCAAAGGGAGTGAAATGGGCGGAGGCCAAGCTCAGCCAATGGTCCCGAATGTCCCCGTGGCCGGCCAGGTTGAAGTAGTTGTGCTGGACAAGGTTCACCGGGCATGACACATCCGTGGTGGCCTCCATTTCCTGGCAAAAATGTTGAAAATCAATGATATTTTCAGTTCAACGACTACGACGACTCCTTGATCTTTCCTCCCCGGTCCATTCCCGCTAGTCATTTGTCCGTGAGGCCACCCTGTTTGTCATCTCCTCCATCCCGCGAAATGACATTGGGAAAATTGTTTAAACACTTTGAGCGATCTCAATTAAGAAGAATTGCGAAAAGTATTTTTTTTTGCTAAAAGTTAGAGAATCGAAATAGCGAGAAGGATGCCATGCTCATGGATATTTTTCTGGAGATTCGTGCTAATATTCGGAGATTGAGTTCAGAATTTTGACCAAGTTGCCCAGCAACTCACGATTCGGAGTCTGTTGCCACGGAGCGAATATGTGACGGAGGCCCGAAGATGGCCCGGGTATCCGCCATCTCCATCCGGACTGTCCAACGAAAGTCGGACTGCCGCGAGATCTCCTGCCGAGGGGATCGGCTCCATCCTCCACATCTGTAATTGTGACAAATTATTGGCCATTAGACCCTTCTGATCAGTGATCAATCACCCTTTTGGCGAATGTCCCACTCCCTCCGTGCAAATGGTTGTGACCCTCGTTTGGCTCCAATTTGTACTCTCTCTCGTCCAGGCCGAATCTGAACATTTTTCCAATTCATTTTACCAAAACTGAATGAGCCTAAAATTAGTCCAAAATGGTCTCAAAATGCTCAAAATGTTCATGGTTTGGATGTCCAATGTGTCCTTAGATTGGCTCCTTGGCCCTTCCTCTTTCCTTCCCCTTCCCTCCCTCCCCACTTGGCCCCTCCGATCCGATTGGCCACTCGTCCGACGATGGCTCCGAAGAATGGACTGTGCTCGGGATAATGTTCGAATCGGTCGAAGCCCAACACCACGGATCGTTTGGTGCCGTTGGCCACGGGCACCTGCCAGTCCCGAATGACCGCCCCGTAGTTGATCACTCTGATCAGAACCCCGGTGGCTGATCGGAGTTCGCACTCGAGCACGTCCAGGCCCTGGAAGGAGCCGATCCGGGTGATCGGAGAGGGAGAGGAAGGCATGGAGGACTGAAAAAATGGATTTTGGATTTTATGGCCAAAAAACAGTGGCCAATTTATGGCCCATCCAAAAGAGAAATGTAAAAATTTTGATCGCTGTGAGGTGAGAATAGAAAGAGGAAAAGCGAAAGCCAAAAAATATATTTGCAGATAATTTTTGTGCAGAATTTTGAGACGTGGAGGAGGAAAAGAATGATGGAAAAGAATGATGATGGTGAGAAGAATGAAGAGGAATGAGGAATGATTGTTTGTTCATGACGGGAGAGAAAAATTGTGTAATTGCAATTTGCACATGGAGTTGGTTCTGTGGGGACTCACAGTTGATCAGAGCAAAATTTATAAAAAAAACTTAGTACCTGTCGAAATTGCTGCGCATAGTGAAAAATGTCTGAAGACTGCCCGATTAAAAGTAGAAAATCATAAAATTTTAATAAATAAAAGTTTTGAATGAAGTTGGAAATTCAATAAAATGGTTCAGACCGATTCCACCGAATTTTTGCAGGGTTTGGACCTGATTTCCAAATTGTGACACTTTCACCGTATGTCAACTAAAATTAAGATAACCTGCGCAGGTTACGGTAGGATGGATACGCATCAAAATTGATCTGTACACTTTGGGGATTAAATATATGCCTGTCATCTCTCATCTGGCAAAAATTATTACTTGTAGGATACATGAAAAAATGACATTTTATGGATATAAAATTTGCCAAAAATGATATGTAAGAACTTGAACACAACGTGCCTACTTATCAGACATTTAATAACCACAAAATTCCCAACTAATTCCATAAAACAATAAAATCAGCGTAAAAATTCCATTGAAATAGAAATTTATTTTTGGCTCTAGGATTTTATGAAAAGGAAGTTTTCCTTTATGAACTTTCTCTTTGCATCTTTTCTCTATGTACTCTTTTCGGCTATTTTTCTCTGTCACTTGAGTGAAAGATTCGCTTCGAAAGATCGAGGATTCAAAACAATTCAATTGGCGGCCAATTTTTATCGCACCAGCTTTGGGTTAAAGTACTCCAGATATGTAAATAGGTACATAGATTATTTTTAAATACAAACCANGGGGGAGGGGGGAACTGGAACTGTACGAAGAAAGTCCAAGTCCATCAATCACTTAGTTGGCCCCTTATCATTATCAGTACCATTCCCCGGTCCCAATTCCAATTCCCCTAATTCCCGAATCTGTTCATTCCATCCCACCTTTGTCTATGTATGTGAAATGCAGAAAAATACGGTTGATCACCACGGAAATGGACTTCCTCCTTCACCCCGTACAAAGGTACCCTCTTTTGAGATATTCCAGTATTTCCCTCCTGATGATCACTCCCATTGCTCATTTCCTACTGATCATTTCCTTGATCATGTGTTCTCTTCCTCATTACTTCTTTCTGATCACTTCCTTCCGATCACTTCCATGGTTATTTCCTTTCATAATCCCTTCTAAACATCCTCCTGCTGGTCATTGATCACTTTCACTTTTTTGATAACTTCAACTGATCACTCCCTTCTATTCATCCCTGATCATTTCCTTCTGATCACTTTCCTTGATCTTTTCCCCCTCATCAGCCCTCCACCTCGATCATCCGCTCGGCCTCCCTGATCTCCCGGCTGTCCCAGCCCATCCCTCCGCTTCCCGGGCCCTCCTCCCCCTCCCTCTTCCTCCAACTCACCAGCTGGCTGTGTTCCCTCGGGGGTCTGCTCTTCGGCTATGGGACCAGCATCATCAGTGACTCACTGCACTTTATGACCCTGGACCTGCAGCTGACCACCTTCGGGTGGGTCATCATTCACCCTTTAATCAAATTTGGCCTTTCAGCCAGGGCGTGATCACATCTTCCTTGCTGATCGGCGCCGCTCTCGGTGCCTTTGTAGGAGGCCAAATCGCCGATCAGATCGGCCGACGGCGGGCGCTGATTCTGCTCAGTTGTCTCAATGTCGTTGGCAATTTGTGCTCATCGTTGGCGCCCAGCTTCCATGTAAATTCTTCTATAGAAATGAGTTCTTAAACGCCAAAAAGGGATATTTGACTGTATCACTTACCACGGTCACGTATCATATTGGTATATTATTCACAGTCAGTGAAAAAAAATAAAGCCAAACCTAATCCCCAATACTTCCTTTCCCCTCCTCAGATGCTGCTTCCTGCCCGGGTGCTTCTCGGCTTCACCATCGGCGGTTTTTCCTCCCTGGTCCCTGTGCTGTTGGCTGAATTGTCGCCCACCCATCTTCGGGCCCAGATGGCCATGCGCAACAGTCTGCTCTGCACCATTGGGCAACTGTTGGCTTTTGTAGTGGGCGCCGTGTTGGGATCCGTCTGGGAGGAAAGGTGAGGGAAAGAAGCAAGAAACATGGAGGAGAGTGTCGATAAGGACCACTGATCAGCAAAGAAGATGGAGTGATCGTGAGCACTGATCACTGAAAAAGACAGCATACAGCCATGATCCTGGTCCTGTTCGACCATGTTACATAAATTTAGACAGGACATTTGGCGCTGGATGAATGCGCTTGCGCTGCTCCCCGCCGGCGTGCTGGTCCTTGGCTCCGTCCTGTTCGTCCCCGAGTCTCCCCGCTGGCTGGTGTCCTCCGGCCACCCCGATCAAGCTTATCTTCTGATGCGTCGGCTCCGTTCCGATTCGGTGGGTGCGCGAGCCGAGTTGGAGGAGATCGAGCGGATCCAAGCGGAGGGAATGCGCAGGGGACGAATCGGACTAGGGGCAGTGATGACGGAGCGGTGGCTGAGGAACTGTACGCTTGTAGGTAAAGTCATGGAGTACAGAGCAAAACTGCTTGAAAACGCACCCACCTGAGGAACTGTACCCTGATTGGTAAATCGATAGAGGGAGAGGACACAATGGTCCAAAATGCTCCGTGGTGACCAGATTAATGACCACCCATGATCCATCCCTACCATGATGCCCTTTTTGTCGTTCCAAACTCATCCAATAATCCGCTTAATGTTCTCCATTTTCCTCCCCCAAAAGGTCTCGGCATGGCCTTCAGTCAGCAGTCGGTGGGTGTGGCTGCCCCGATGTTCTTTGGGACTTACATTCTGGAGAGGTCGGGCATGGCCATGGAATTGGCCATGGACACCAATGTGTCCATCGGAGTGGTGGCAGTGGTAGCGATGGCATTCGGACTGTGGATGTCCAGGTCGGTATCGTATACATTAGCCACGAGATGAATATTATCATCATAAGTCCATGGACGATGTTCGATGATTATTCCTCAGGCGGACACGACGACGGCCCATGCTTCTGGTGGGGCTGGCCGGGTCCGCGCTGACCCATCTGCTCGTTGTGCTCAGTTCCTGGCTGATGCCCGATGGCACCGCCAAGGGCACCGTTGTGCTGGTGCTGCTGATAGCATTCACCGGGCTCCTGATGTGCACCATCACATCGGTAGATCACCCAACTGATCATCAAAAACATGATCAATCCATTCATTTAATTTTCTTAAACAC
This sequence comes from Rotylenchulus reniformis, assembly GCA_001026735.1. Taxonomy (NCBI): domain Eukaryota; kingdom Metazoa; phylum Nematoda; class Chromadorea; order Rhabditida; family Hoplolaimidae; genus Rotylenchulus; species Rotylenchulus reniformis. Next base: position 60,541 of record LDKF01000367.1, on the reverse strand, counting down.
CATCATGGTATCTTCTGTTCTATATGCCAATTCCCATCATTCTATTATGGGAATCCGATTGACCAACCTCTCATTGATCATCCCCAGTAGCCATTATCACTTCGGCTTCGCTCTCCTTTCTCCCCCGACCTTCCATCATCTTTTAATAGTCTTGGCACTCTTCCATTCACATTGATCACTGATCAATTTTGGCATTTCAGGTCACTTGGTGAGCCTTTTGGTTGTTCCATGGTGTTCTCATTCTCAATTGATGCCATTACGACAGGTTTATGATGGCTGAGATCTTTCCTCTGCACATGCGGGGCATCCGTGAGTTTTTTGCTTATGATCTATCAGACAATATTTGAGATTTATTAGACTTGGGTTTGTGGTTTCCAACCCGATATATAACTCATCCATCCTGTTCAATTCTCCCTGAAGTGATGGGCCTTTGCTCCGTGGTCATCTGGCTGACCAAATTCGCCCATGGCCTCCTGCTGCCTCCGGCCTTGGCCCTTCTCGGCATCCCCGTCACCTTCGCCATCTTCCTCTTCTTCACTCTGATCGCCTTGGCCTTCGTGTGGCTGTTCCTCCCGGAAACATGGGGAAAGACGTTGGAGGAGTTGGAGGAACAGTTCCGGGAAGAAAATTGGGAAGAGCTGAAGAGGGCGGGGAAGGAAGAAGAAGAGGATGAAGAAGAAGGAGGAGGAAGAAACGACATGAGGAGGAAGGGAAGAGGAGGAAGAAGAAGATCGGATGATGATGATCAGGGAAAATACTAGAGGGAGGAAGAGGTGGAAGGAGGAGAGATTGAAGGAGGAAGAAAGAGGATGAAGAAGGAAGAGGAGGAAGAAATGAGATGAGGAGGAAGGGAAGAGGAAGAAGGAAAACGGAAGATGATGATCAGGGAAAATACTAGAGGGAGAGGAGGTGGTGGAAGGAGGAGAGATTGAAGGAGGAAGAAAGAGTACAGAAAGAAAGGGAAGAGAAGAGGAGGAAGAAATGAGATGAGGAGGAGGGGAAGAAGAAGAAGAAGATCAGATGATGATGATCAGGGAAAATACTAGGGAGAGAAAGAGGTGGAAAAAGAAGGAGGAAGAAAAGGAAGGGAAGAGGAAGAAGAGAAGAGGAGGAAGAAATGAGATGAGGAGGAGGGGAAGAGGAAGAAAAAGATCGGAAGATCAGAGAAGATACTAGGGAGAGGAGGTGGAAAATCTGGGAAGATCAGGATGAGAGAACGAAGAAGAGAAATTGAAGACGGGAAGATCCATCTACGGTGAAAATGATCTTGAACACAAAAAATCACTTTATAAACATGACAACTAAATATACATATCCACTCCTCTCTCATCCGTTGGATTTGTTCAAATTTTCGCCCTTTCTTTGGTATTTTGTCTTTGAGAATAAACTTGCCACTATGGGCCCAATTGTCCTCTCCTGCCCCATCTGCTCCTTCCTCCACAAATATTTTGGATTTGTGCTTCATCTCTTCTCACATTTTCCCATCAATCGGAAATTGAGTTCCATCGAGCATTTGTCATTGTCCGATCGGCTGGTCGATCGATTCATTCCCCGGGGGCTTTGCTTTCTTCGCCAGACTCCTTACATCTCCAGCTCAGCCCGATCAATTCCCTTTCCCTCAAACTTTTAATCGCCAAACATTGGCCAAGGACCAAACATGCCGAATGACTATGAGCGTAGCACAATTGGCAGCAACAAAAAGGTTGGCCATTCCTCCGAAGATCAAAGGATACTTACCTATTAGACCTGATCGGATGTCCGATTGGCCAACCCGATTCTGATCGGTCCAATTCCCAGGACAGCCTTGCCCCCACCTAAATTACTAATGATCTAATGAATATTTGTCAAAATTGAATTCCAAAAGTTTACCCTTCGGACCAAAAAATACTTCATGTCCCTCTCCCTAAGATGGTGTTGTCAAGTGATCACCCACCATCATCGTTCTTTTCCCACAATCATATTTCTCTGATCATCTTCCACCCATTCATATCCCACTTCTGATCACTAACATCTATCTATCTCTGATCACTTACCCAGCTTTGATCACCTTTTTCCCTTCTTGATCATTCCCCTTCCTCACTTTCCTCAGCAGCAACAACAGGAGGAGGGCAGCATTCTGAGCAAATTCGGCACTCTGACAAAGCGGAAGAAATCCGCGCCAGCAGCCGGAGGAAGCGGGGCACCGGAAGAGCCGGAACGGAAGGATGAGGAGGAGGCGGAACAGGTGGAGAAGATGGGCAAGGATGCCATCGACAGCTGCCTGATCCTGCCCCAACCGGACCTGCGCAATCTGGAAGATGGTCAGAGAGGGGGGGAATAGAGAGCGGGGGGAGATATTTGCTAATTTACCGACGTTGCACCTGTTTTTGGCCCTGGTACCAAAAATGAATTTCAAACATTTGCATAAGAGATTTTGATCCTTATTGGTGATGATGATCAGTTGCCTATCTAGGCCAGAGTCTGCGCACAATCACCATCGAGTCCCGGGACGACCCGAAGGTGCAAGAGATCTGCCAGCTGTTGCTGTACTGGCTGAACCTGGAGCTGGCGGAAGAGCGCATTGTGGTGAGAAACCTGCAGGAGGACATTTATGACGGACAAGTGATCCAGAAGCTGGTTGAGAAGCTGGCCCAGATCAAGGTTCGGATAGGGAAGGAAGTGATCAGACACCCAAGTTGAAAGGGATAAAGTGATCGGGTAAGAAGAAAAATGATCAAAGCTGGGGAAATACTTACAAGTTAGATGAGGAGGACAGAGAGATGAAGAATAGGAGATTAGATAAACGATAATGATCGGATGGGAAAGAGCTAATAAGACAAGTGATCAAATGAGAGAGATGTGATCAGAGATGAGAATAAAATCTCAATATACCAGATCGAAGTTCCGGAAGTGTCCCAGAGCGAAGAGGGTCAGAAGCAGAAGTGGCGCATCATTGTGGACGCACTCAATCGGACATTGCACGAGGGCGGCGGAGGAGGAAGCATCAATCAGCCAGGAGGACAGCCAAAGTGGACGGCGGAGATGATCCACGCCAAGGTGGGGGAATAGCGGAAAACAGGGTGATCGGGATCCGGGATTGATTGGAAGGCCCGGACTGATGAGACTGGCCAAACTCGGATTCGACTAATGCTGGACAGAAACTGATCCGAATCCTGGTATCTGTATTGATCACTGTGTCCTGATTGATCGGAACTGATCAGAACCTCACTTCCTTGGTTAAGGACATTGTGGCGATCCTGCACCTGCTGATCACTCTGGCCCTCCACTACCGGGCACCCATCCGGTTCCCGAACAACGTGAATGTCCAGGTGAGGAACCAATCAATCTTTTGATCATGGCTTATGATGATCTACAGGTGCTGATCTACACGCGTCACGGGAAACAGATCAGCAAGAGCATTGTGACGGAACAGCTGACCACGAAGCAGACGGAGCTGGCACCGAAGGGGGAACGGGATGCATTCGACACTTTGTTCGACTACGGCCCGGACAAGCTGCAACATGTGAAGAGTAAGGCGGGATCCGATCATCCGATGGATGATCAATCCCATGCCCCACCTCCTCATTCCGGATCACCATTCCCGATCACCATTCCGCTCTTTCATCCGGATGACATTATTCCGCTCCTCTTCCAAAATTGATCTTTCCCTTCCAACAGATTCCCTGGTGGCCTTCTGCAACAAGCATCTGAACAAGATCAACTTGGAAGTCACCGATCTGGAGACCCAGTTTCAGGACGGCGTCTTCCTGATCCTGCTGATGGGCCTTCTCGAGGGATATTTTGTGCCCCTCTACAAATTCCATCTCCAGGTACACAAGAGGAGAAAATCATTTTATGCACAGAATTGCACTTTTCTTATCACGGAAAATTAACCGAAAATTGATATTCTGGAAGTGGAAATCCTGGATTCATAATTTTCTCATAATTATTTGCGGGAATCGAAAACTCTCACTTCAATATAATTGCCTATATGATTCCGATATCACCAGGGAATTTGGTTTAAATAACAGATATCCTTGGTCCGATTCGCGGCCACCCATGATCCAAAAAACCCAAACCCTAATTGACCCGTTTTTTAGGTGAATAACAACGAGGAAAAGCTCAAGAATGTGCAGTTCGCCTATTTCTTGATGGAGGAGGCCGGGATGCCGAAGCCGAAGAGCAGACCCGCGGACATTGTAAAATTTTTAAATTTATAATTTCAGAAAAGAAATTTGTACAGGTCAACGGAGACCTGAAGAGCACATTGCGAGTGTTGCACGCCCTTTTCACAAAGTACAAGAATGTTTAG